>CM076579.1:1235193685-1235408027 GCA_034641835.2 Pinus albicaulis | reverse complement strand
CGGCCTCCGGGCTAGCCATGTGTCGTCACCTGATTGGTCCAACCAACACCCAACCAAATTGCAACAAATCACCAACCTCATCAACCAATCCCGAAATGACACTTGTTATCTCCTCATTCGACTAAAGAAAAAGTCAGCTTGACCAAAATTGACCTTGCACAGTCAACTGCCATGTCAGTACTACGGACTGCTGACTGGGCATCTGACTGTCTTTTTTTTTTTAAATTTACCTATCTTGAAAAGCAGACATAAGTCATCTGTTTAGCAATTGAAGGTACAGTTCCTTCATTCTTCTAAACTTGACCCAATCGAAGTTTGAAGTGTCGTGACGACTCTTTTTCATGCTGAGCTTGAACTGTAACTTCACCAAAGGTTTCCTGTTAGTTGTTCTTCTGGACTTGTCCATGTCGCTATGACCATGCATAAGAACATCCTCCCCGAGAAGAATTCAATGGCTTTTATCTGCAAAAATCCTTACCAAGGATAAAATCCAAAAGATTTTGACATAAATCAATATAAGTTGTACATGGCAAATACTTGTAAAAATTGAGTTTTGAACGCATTTGAACATACAAAATGATTTCCGACATAATCAAAGAGAAATAAATTTTCCATTTCCATTAACTAACAACCAAGCCAAACTAACATAAACATGCTAAAAAAACACTCTTACGTGTAAGTGATTTATTTATGAATTATCACTTTTACAAATTACCCACTATAGAAATATACAACTAATACAAACAAAGACTTACAATTTTCAACTCGACAACTAGTGTGAAGAGTTCTTACCCAACATGGTAACTTAACCCTCTATTTGAATTTTTCCTTTTTGAAGTTGCTTCATGGATATGAATTCTTTATTTATAAAAATTTATAAAATTTCAAATTCCTCTTTCCCAATTAGAATATTGGGAAGCCAAATTCCATCAAGTTTAATGAAAGGTCAAAATCGCATGTGTCCGAGTTCCAAGAACGAGTCAATTGCCCAATTAAATTAAATCAATGACGCCAGTAGCGTATGATTGAAGTTAATTATTATTTTTTTAATACTTTCTCGTCGCCTAATAAGATTGAGTCAATACACTGATAAAGTAAATTGAAAAAAAATAATTTCAAAATTGAAAGGTTGTTGAATAGAGTTGAGATAATCACGATTCGCGAAAGCTTCAGCTTTCATGCATCATGATAATTATGAATGTGGTCAACTTGAACTTTGAATGACCTGCCGACATGATTTCCAGTTCGACAGGATAGGAGTTGGTAGGAATCTCAAAACTGAAGAATCAGTCAAATTTGATGACTTTGGTGTCCTTTTCGAGCAATTTAACAAAGAATGTTAACGGGCGGTTGTATTTCACGGGACAATCACCCGTCAAATTCCATCCCGGTCGACGGGGGCGACGAAGAAAAGGAAATGAAACTAACAATTAAGCACATCCATCACTTCAGTCCAAAATCTATAGTCCAAAGCTTTGCAACTATTAAACCTCGAGGAAGAAAGATAGCTTATATAAACCAGGCTCTTCGTTGTTGTACGCATTTCTGTCTTTTAATTACACATTTCTTTGCAGAGATGGCCGCCTCCTCGCAAATTTCTCAGAATAAGCGAGGCAGAAGTGGGTACCGGAATGGCGAATTGGCTTTGCCCGATTCAAAAAGAAGCAATAGCGTAACGTTGATGCAAGATAGTAATCTCATGGCCTTATTTGAGATGATCGATAATATGGATGTTATTAAGAGTAATCCAGAAGAATTCCATACTGCCATTCCGCTCGAGGGCGAGAGGCTGAACGGGCTTACGAAATCTCTGGAAAATGAAGTCGGATTGAAAGGGCAAGCAGATGATATTGATGCGAAGGGTAGTATAATTAAACAACTAACAGAATGGAATCCTGAAGCGACCTCGGCTTCTGATACAGGAGAGTTGCATTCAGAAGGAAATTTGACGTATTACGACGATGTTGGCGCAGAGCTCAGTTTGTTCGTGGACCATACTGCTGTCGAACTTGGAATCATGATGAACCTTTTGGATGGAGATATGCCGAGACTCCGGCGGTTTTCTATGAGTCTCTGTGGGAGGATGATATTTGGGAGTTTAATGAACATCTAGTCATTCAAAATGATTTTGACTCGCAACATCCAGAAGAATTCCAAATTAGTGGAACCGAATTTCATTGGTGAGCACCACCGTCGAGGATGGTCAGTAATTTATATATATGTGAAGAAAATTCGCCTCATTCTGCAGTCCAACAAATTATATGCTCACCCGACAGTGTTTTATTTCCTTGTTATTTTCCCCACAAATCATAGCTGTGAAGACGCGGCATGTAACATGTCACACAAAATTTTGTCAGAAGAGGGCCGAAGCGTTGCCTTCATTTTCCTTCAGCGGGGTTTCTAATTTTGCACAGTTTAATGTCTATAGGTTCACAAAAACTCTCACCCGGTAATGTCTCCATTCTCGTTTTAGCTGAAGTTCTAATTTTGCGTCTGTATAGTTTCACAAAACTTTCAGATGTTTCTTTTTTATATATTTTGTCAAAATGTTATTGATGATGCTTTGAATGCTTGGAATATTCAATTAATCAATCATGTGTGTTATGTGTGTTACTTGTAAGTAATAACGGTAGAAATCAACCCTTTATCATAGCAATACGAATTTGAACCAGCTACCAATTCCACCAGTGTTAAAAAAATGTAAGTTACAAGTATAAACACATCAAGGTCTCATATTACAATACGCACAAAATATATAGGGCGGGATGTTTTAGTCCACTAATTTGACTTATATTGGGGATTAGGCCGTGACCCAATCCATTGTAAAACAAACAAGTTGTGGAGCCCAATCCAGTTTTGAAACCTGTCAAAATTTTTATTGGGATGAAATTTAGTTGATGGCACACATTATTGTTGAAGATAATTGAACGGTTGTGTTAACGAATTTTGAGTTCTTTTAGGGTAGATTATGGTTTAATAGGAAGTTATAATTAGTGTTGGTGAATTAGTTGGAATTCGAGTTAAATGATCCAGAGTAATTTTTATAGTTGTACAAACGTGAAGGCAATTTCCGTAGTTGTACAAATAAGAGGGTTATATATGAATTTATTTGTCTGTTTTATGCTAGAAGGTAATGGGATTCTTGATGTTGTTGGAAGAAGGACAAGGCAATGAGATTTTTGATGTTGTTGGGTTTAATTTATGTATTAGTTGTGTATTGTTTAAAGTATATTTGTTTTTTCATAATTTTTTTTCACATTTTGGTATTAATGTCATATTTTATTAGTGGGTAACATTTAATTGTTTGTGAAGTTTGCTTGAAAGGAGTGTTCGAGTGTTTAAACAAATGGTCAATAACAACACCGGTTTTAATATGTCTTGTCTTCAAATACCAACCTTTAAAGGTCAGAATTACGATTGGAGCATTAACATGAAAACATGCTTTTTTCACAAGATTAGTGGGATTTGGTGGAAAATGATTATAAAAAAACCAACATATGCTCAATCTCTTTTAAGCTGGACCCAAATCCAAAGAGAAGAGTCGATGGAAAAAAAAAATCGAAAATATGACTCAACAACTCTGTTTTCCATCTAACAAGCTATGCATGATTCAATTTTTCCATTACTTATTATAATAATAAAATTAAATAAGTGACGAAATATGCTACAACAAGCATATCAAGGAACAAATAAGGTAAATGTTGTTAAACTGAAATCTCTCATAAGAGATTTTGAAACTTTTTGTATGCAAAATTTTAATTCTATGCAATATATTTTCACTAGATTTATGAGAATAATGAGTCAAATTATATCTTATTGATCTGAAATGGGTGGTTGAATTGTTATGCTATGCAAGCACCTCCCATTCAGTTAAAACAAATTAAGATCTTGCTTATACTTATGTGCGGAATTGAATTCTTGATTTAGGTGTATGTGTTTTAAACTGTTTTAATGCTTTAAGTGTGAGGAATTAAACATTATTTTTTGTTGATAATAAGAATGTACAACAACAACCATAAAGTGTAGAAAATAAGCATCAACACATAACAAAAAATTTAATAAAGGAATTCACCTGAATTTCATGGGCTGCATCTCCTTGAGCCTTTGTGAATTGACTTGGCTCTTTGGGATTATGATGGATAATTTCTTTTACAAGTAAAACTACTCAACTCCAAAGGTTATTTGAACTGAACCAATGGGTTTAGAATACCATCATACCCCTGTAATGACTACTATCTCTCTGGAAATGGATCTTGGCTCCCTTGGAATTGACCTCTTCTGTTGGTGCCCTTAAGCTTCCCTGAGCTTATTTGTGGCACTAACTCCCTAAGAAGTCCTTTTATGTCCCTGAAAGATTTTCTACTTACTCCATCATATATCATACATAAAAAATAGACTGTTCATTTGATCCAAATGAGCTCTCGCTCCCCAATCTAGGCCTCCAACCTCTGTTGGCCCTAGGTTGCCCGAAACTTCCCTGTGGCTCCTTCAGCTCTATAAGTCTCCAAATGGATCTAAAAATCCTTCCATTGGATTTATAATGTCCAAAATAGTCAGAATAGATTATTCACTTGCTGAAATTGGCCTCTGGCTATGATGGTTATGCCCCCAACACTTGGTGGCACCCTTTGGTTCTCGGCTCACTAAAAACTTCTCTGAAGCATCTAGGCCTTCAGAAGTCTCCAAAAGCTTCTGTAAATCATTCCATTGGATTCAAAAGGTTCAGCATAGTCAGAATATACTATTGGTTTGCTGAGAATGGTCTTTGGATGCCTTGGCTAGGCCTCATTCTCCTGCTCGCCCCTAGTGGCCCTAATGGCCCTTGGAACTTATATGAAGCAAAATCACGCTCATAAGTCCTTTGATGGCTCTTCAAACCTCCCCAATGGATTCGTAATGTCTTAATCATCCAAAAATGACTATTCGTTTGCTGAGAATGGTCTCTGGTTGCCTTGGATATGCCTCATTCTCCTGCTGGCTCTTGGTGGCCCTAGTGGCCCCTAGAATTTCTTTGAAGAAAAATCACGCTCAGAATTCCTCAGCTGGCTCTTAAAACCTCATAAATGGCTCTACAATGTCCAATATTGTCGAAATTGACTATTCACCCTCGAAATTTGGTTGAGTAATGCTCCAGATAGAGCACAATCAATTTTGCCCAATTTCCTCCACTAATTCTGGGGAGATTGCCAATTAAGTTTCTAAAAATAAAAATTCCGCCAACTTTGGTGTGCCTCTAGAATTTCCACCAGCATAATTGTAATTTAATTAATTTATAATTCTTTATTAGCGTTGGTGGTTAGCGTTAATGACGCCATTAACCATTGCGCTTCGCCCTTGGTCTCCGCACTTGGGTGCATGGGGAAGGGGCTGGCCCCCTCCAGACCTCCATGCAGGGACACATTCAACCTTAAATATTGGTGAGCTCGCAATAATGTTAAGAACTAAGCTTTGTTCCATTGGCAATGGATGGTGGTATTAAGGGGGAGGTCGCTGGGTCAAACCATGGCCTCTGTCCTCCATGTGCAATTTCTTTTTCTTTTAAATCACCCAGCCATAATATATGCGTATTAAAACCAGCGAACTAGAATTTGGATATGGTTTTTAATTTATCACATTTGGATTTATTACAAACGTAATTTATATATGCCTTCACACTTGATATAATGTGGAATTTGGTTTAATTTCAAATTTTTAGAATTTAAATAAAAAATATATAATATGTAGTATTTAATATAATGTATATATTATGTTATAAACATAATATATATATATATATATATTAAAAAAAAATGAAATTCTCATATTAAAAAATATTAGGAATTTACCCCACATAGACTAAACTTACAAATTATGCAGTTTAGTGGGATTTTCAAAACGCGATAACTTCTTCATACGGTGTTGGTTTTTCAAACCATTCATGGAGCCAAAATTAGGAAGACAAGATCTATCTGCTAGCTTAGGTTTAGTACAATTTTGAAAACTTTTAAATTTGAGCTATCACTTAGGCCCTGATCCAACTCTGATCACTCGTCCCCATTGGGAATCTTTTGGACCCCAAAAGACTTGAATACTTGTTTAGTAGATGGGAGTACAACTCCCTTACCTTTCCAACCTCCATTCACTTTTCCTTGCTTAGCTTAGTTCCTTTGAGCCCAAACTCGAAGGTAGTCAACACTTCCCCTCTTGGATGCTCTTGTCCTCCTGTCAAGAATTGTATCTTCCTTGAGCTCATCCAAAAATTTCTTGTGAGAAATATTCAATTGAAGGTAGCTAAACATCATTTCCTTGATCATCAATCAAAGGTGGCTCATACAATCATAAGTTTTCAATAGAAATACATGCATACATGACTGGAATTTACATATGTATAAATGAATGTATGTCTTACTAAGTTAAGAAGTCAAACCACTTCTTACCAAGCCACTTCCATGGCGATTTTTTTTTGCTGAAAATCTTCTTCTTGTGAAACATCTGGTCTCACATCGATGATGGAATCTTTGGTCCCATTTTCGCCAGTATCTTTATCCTCTTGCTTCAAATGCTTGGGACGATTAGTTGGATGCAAAGTCCAACATTAGGCAATAAGATGTCCCTTCTTCTGGAAATGTGTGCAAGTCTTTTGCATATTCTGTTTAAGTTGCCTTCACTTTGACTGTTTCTAGTATGCCTTCATCCTCTTCCCACATTTTGAAACTTCATGGTTACACAAACCACAATAGGAACAACAACTCTTTCTTCCATTCATGCATGCATATTTTTCATGCTTAACATAATCATAATCAAATTTACTATGGGAAGAATTATACCTCAAATGTTGCTTTGCATGTCAATATTTTTTACCTTCTTGAGGAGATGAACTTGAAGAGGTTACATCTTTCTTTTGAAGACCAACATCATTGTTCATGTCTTGAAATCTTTCAGTATTCTCTTCCTCGCTATAAACTGCATGTCTATAAACATCTTGCTCCAACATAGGCTTCAAACAATGGCATTCATCTTGAATACAAATTTAACATGTTTGTGGTTTTGAACTTGCAACAAAAGCTCTTCTTAAAACTGTCTCAAGTTCCTTCATGTCTTTGGGGTTTTCTCCATAAGATTGAACATTGCCTAGACCAAACTTCCTAGGCCTTTCCTCAACCATAATAGGATCAATCATGGCTTTTGCATGTTTGCCTATACCCTTGCCTTCATAGCCCATTTTTAACATCACCTTGGACCCTATACCTCTAGTGTGTTTTTCAAATGAAACTACACATCTATCTGAAGAGGAAATTGAAGACAAATTTGAGTGATTTACCTCTACTTCAAGCATGTGTTTGGTTAAGACCTCTTGGGCATGATGGAGCTGCATCTCCATCTCATGCATTCTTTGAAGAAGTCCTTCTTTCTTTTTATTCATAGCAACCAATTGCTCATGAAGCATAGTTCTTTCCTTTCCATCTTCATATGGACTTTGCACCATATCCTTCAGGATGCAGAAGTCCCGCTTCATCTCTTTATCAAATAGTTTTGTAAATGAGGAGGATTTTCAAACGTCACTTTATGAAGTTGTCATCATTATGTAAATGAATTAAGGAACCTCAAAAATAATACACAAATCTTCCAAAATAATTGACAAAGATTCTTGACAATATGGCTATAAATTCAAGCTCTTTTCTGCAGCTTGTATCTCTTCTTTAAACAACCTCTTTTGCAAACAATCCCTGTTGTGCTTCAAGGGCTTCCTTGAGGTCCTTTCGGTAAGCATAATGCTTTCAACCTTCTTCATTCTTGTCCTCTTCTGGACTTAGCTAGCAGTATCTCCCCTTCACCTCTAGCAAACTCAAACCTGTAAGCATCAGTCAATTTGAAAATAGTTAAAATATTTGCACTGTTAAACACCCTTCAAGTCAAACAAGCAAGAAAGAAACCTTGTGCTCTGTCAATCAAGCAACCTAGTGCTCTGATACCACCTGATCTGAAATGGGTGCCTGACTTGTTATGATATTCAAGCACCTCTCATTAAGTTAAAGGAAATTAAGATCTTGCTTATACTTGACTGTGCAAAATTGAATTCATGATTCAGGTGTATGTGATTTAAACTGTTTTAATGCTTTAAGTGTGAGGGATTAAAAATTTGTTTTTGCTGATAATAAGCATGTAAAACAACCATAAAGTGCAACAAATAATCATCAACACATAACATTAAATTTAATAAAGGATTTCACCCGAATGTCGTGGGCTACGTCTCCTTGAGCCTTTGTCAATTGACTTGGCTCTTTGGGATTATAATGGATAATTTCTTTTACAAGTAACTACTCAACTCCAATGGTTATTTGAACTGAACCAATGGGTTTAGAATAACATCGTACCCCTCGAATGGTTGATATCTCTCTGGAAATGGATCTCTGCTCCCTTGGAATTGACCTCTTCTGTCGGTGCCCTTAAGCTTCCCTGAGCTTATTTGTGGCACTAACTCCCTAAGAGGTCCTTTTATGTCCCTGAAATATTTTCTACTATCTCCATCATATATCAGACATCCAAAATAGACTGTTCATTTGCTCCAAATTAGCTCTAGCTCCCCAATCTAGGCTTCCAACCCCTGTTGGCCCTGGGTTGCCCAAAACTTCCCTATGGCTTCTTGGGCTCTAGAAGTCTCCAAATGGCTCTAAAAATAATTACACTGGATTCATAATTCAAAAATATATCAAATAGACTATTCACTTTCTTAAATTTGCCTCTAGCTGCTCCGGTTACACCCCTAGAACCTGGTAGCACCCTCTGGGTCTAGGCTCATTGAAAAATTCTCTGAAGAATCTCAAGCTTCAGAAGTACCCAAAAGCTTTTAAAAATTATTCCATTGGATTCATAAGGTTCAATATAGTCATAATAGACTATTTTTTTGTTGAGAATGGTCTCTGGCTGCCCTGGCTAGGCCTCATTCTCCTACTGGCCCTTGGTTGCTCTTACAATGATTGGAAATTCTCTAAAGAAAAATCACGCTTATAAGTCCTCTGATGGCTCTAAAAACCTCACCAATGGCTCTGGAACGTCTGAATAATCCAAAAATTACTATTGGTTTGCTGAGAATGGTCTCTAACTGCCGTAGATATGCCTCATTCTCCTGCTGGCTGCTGCTGGCCCTAGTGGCCCCTAGAACTTCTCTGAAGAAAAATCACGTTCAGAATTCCTCATATGGGTCTGCAAACCTCACCAATGGCTCTATAATTTCCCATATAGTTGAAATTGACTATTCACACTCGAAATTTGGTTGAGTAATGCTCTAGATAGAGAACAATCAATTTTGCCCAATTTCCTCTTCTAATTCTGGGGAGACTGCCAGTTAAATTTTTAAAAATAGAAACTCAGCCAACTTTGGCATGCCTCCAAATTTTTTGTCAACATAACTGAAGTTTAATTAATTACTAATCCTTAATTAGCGTTGGTGGTTAGCGCTAATGGCGCCATTAACCATTGCACTCCGCCCTTGGTCTCCGCGCTTGGGCGCATGGGAAGGGGGTTTGCCCCTTTCGAACCTCCGTGTAGGGACGCATTCATCCTGAAATATTGGCAAGTTCGCAATAATTTTAAGAACCAAGTTTTGGTCCGTTGACAAGGGATGGTGGTAGTAAAGGGGAGGTCGCGGGGTCAAACCCTGACCTTCGCCCTCCATGTGCAATTTATTTTTCTTTTAAGTCACCCAACCATAATATATGCGTATTAAAACTAACGAACTAGAATCTAAATATGGTTTTAAATATATCACATTTGGATTTATTACAAACGTAATATATATATGCCTTCACACTTCATATAATGTGGAATTTGATTTGATTTCAAATTTTTAGAATTTAAATAATATATATCTATATATATATATATATATATATATATATATTATTATGTTATAAACATAAAATATGTTATATTAAATATTATATTAAAATATATATAATATTTAAAAATTAAAAAAAAATTAAATTCCCACTTAAAAAAAATTAGGAAATTTACCCCACATAGACTAAACTCGTGAATTTTGCACTTTACTGGGCTTTTCAAAACGTGATAACTTCTTGATATGGTGTCAATTTTTCAAACCGTTCATGTCGTTGGAATCAGGAAGACGAGATCTATCTGGTTGCTCAGGTTCAGTACACTTTTGAACACTTTGAAATTTGAGCTATCACTTAGGTCGTGATCCAAGTCTGGTCACTTATAGAGAAAATTTAAGAAATCATAAAATTGCTGAAATTTTTGTAAGAAGTCTTCTTCCAAAATTTGATGGTATTGTTTTTTCTACTGAACAGTCTAAATATTTAACTTAGTTGTTTTTGAATGGGCTTATGGGATCTCTTCAATCTCATGATCAAAGGATGAATATACTTGTTGAAAAAAAAATGAGAAAGCTTTCAAGCAAGCACCAATATTTCTAAAACTAAAGGTTATGAAGTACAAAAAAATTCGCTTAAGAAAATTATGAGCACTCATGGAAGAGGAAGATGACAAGCACTTAAAAGGAGATAGGTAGAGAAAGAAGTCTTCCTATAAGTAACAAAGGAAGAGCTAATAATAGTAGTAAATGATGGAATATTAGGAAAATCCCAAGAGTCAAGTTCAATTTTTATATTGTAAAATATTTGGCCATTAGAAACATAATTGCTGAGAAAAATAAAAAACAAGAAGCTAAATTTTCTGAAGAGAAGGAATATGTAGGAAGTCAATGTTTATCTTGTGATTCAACTAATAAGGTTTACAAGGAGGTGTGGCTTCTCGATAGTGGTTGCATCAATCATATGACAAAAAAAACAAGCTAAATTTTATGAAGAAAAATAATATATAGGAAATCATCTTTTAGGTTGTGATTCCACTGATATGGTTTCCAAGGAGGTATGATTTTTGGATATTCGTTGCATGAAATATATGACTGGAAAAAGAGATAGCTTTGTGAACATTAGATGAATCTACTAAATCTAAACTTTTTTCAGGAGGCGAAAAATTTGTGGAAGCTAAAGCTAAATGAACAATTACAGTAAAGAAGAAGCAAGGCTAAATAGAAAAACTAAAGGTAAATGATCATTTGCAGTAAAGAAGAAGCAAGGCCAAAAAAAACATATTAAGGACGTTTTGTATGTTCTAGAATGAGAGGTAGCTTATTGAAAATGATTATCTTATCTTTTTTAAAACAATGAATGCATCATCCATGATAAGGAAAATGATAATCATGTTATAGCCAAGATTATTATGTTGAAAAATATAATTTTTTCTCTCAATCTTTTTCTGTGAAGTAAATAGAGCACTAGAAGTTGGTCCTCATAATAATTCTTCAGTATGACAAATGGAATATGGACCTCTTAATATAAGAGTCTTAAAATTATTATATAACAAGAAAATTGCTAATTATTTGCCTCTTATTTGTTGTGTTGATCAAGTACGTGAATGACGTATTCTTGGTAATAAAATTAGAGACTCTAAGAAAATATTGGGGGAGAAAAAAAACAATTACAGCTAGTACATGCATATATATATGGTCCTATGTAAAATTTATTTTTAAACAAAAATAAGTATTTTATTAATTTTTTTTTGATGATTTTAGTAGAATAACATGGGTATGTTTTATTAAAGAAAAATATAATTCATTTATTATCTTTCAAAAATTTAAAGTTGTTTTTGAGAAGGAAAGTGGTTATGTATTAAAGACTTTATGCAAAAATAGAGAGCGGAATTCACTTCTAATGAATTTGATTATTATTGCAAAGAGAATGACATCTAGAAAATTTATCGTGAGTTAGACTCCCCAACATAGTGGTGTGGCTTAGCGAAAGAATAAGACATTTGTTGAGATGGGTAGGACCACATTGAAATGTAAAAGTATTCCAAACACATTTCAGGATAAGGTTGTAGCTACATATTTTTATTTTCTTAATGTATTTCCGATAATAAGTGTGCAAAATATGACTCTATTTCATGCACGGAGTGGATGAAAACATGGTGTTACTTATTTGAAATTCTTTGGTTTTATTGGTTACACACATGTGTTTGTAGAAAACTAGATGATGAAAGTGTGAATGAATTTTTATTGGCTATTGTGAGGAGACAAAGCTTTAAAGATTATATTATCCACAAATTAAAAAATATTGGTTAGTCATGATGTGTTTTTTTTATGAAAATAGGACTGTTAGTGGAATCAAGGTGTGCAACAAGAAAATACAAAAGTTATTGTACAAGAAAATGAATCTTATATTTCTACAAATCCAACCAGTAGCCGAAATACTTCTTGACTACATCCATTCCATCATATTCTTCAACTTCAATTCCTATTTCAAGTCAAATTCCTCCTCCAAGAAATTTAAAATCCTGTAATAAAATTTATGGATATATACTACTTTTTCTCTAATGTCTTAGTTCAAGTCATAGCCAAGATATTTTGAAGATGTAATAAAAGATGAATCATGGTGAAAATCAATGGAAGAAGAGATTGTAACAATTGAGGGGAATGAAACATGGGAAGTTTTGGATCCTCCTACCAAGAAATAAATCATTGGGGTAAAATGGGTTTGTAAATAGTGTTTTGCAGTTGATGGCCCTATAAAAAATAACAAAGAAAATTTAGTGGCAAAGGGGTATGCTCAACAATCGGGTATTGAATACAATCAAACATATGCTCTTGTTTCAATATTGTATACAATAAGAATTGTTTTGGCATTTCCAAGACAATATAAGTGATTGGTTTCTCATTTTCATGTGAAATCAATATTTTTGAATAGTGTATCGAAAGAAGATGTCTGTGTTCAAAAAATCCAAGGATATGAAGTTATATGGAATGAACACAAAGTCTATAAGTTCAAAAAATATCTATATAGGATTGAACAAGCTCCAAGAGCATGGTATAGGAAAATTGATAATTATTTTCTTAAAACGGGATTTAGAAGTGAAAATGAACTCACACTATATATGAAGTCAAATGGTAATGATATATTGATTATTTGTTTATATTTAGATGACGTTATATATACAACTTGAAAGTAATGTCTGAATGAAAGAGTTTAAACATGCTATGATGATTGAATTGGAAATGATTAGTTTAGAATTGATGTATTATTTTCTTGGCATAGTAGTGAGGAAAATGGATTATGGTATATTTATCGCTAGAAAAATATGCTATACATATTGTTTACAGATGGAAAATAGTAAACTCATGAGCACACCTATAAATACAAATGAATATTTTTCTATAGAATATGGTGCTTAATAGGTAGATGATAAACCCTACAATAGTTTGGTCAGAAGTCTTGTGTATCTTACTACCAATAAACCTATTATTATGCAAGCAATAAGCTTGATTTCTAGATTATTGGAAAGTTCAAGTATGATTCATTTTGGGGCAACAAAAGGAATTTTGAGGTATCTCCATTGAACAAACAATTGTATTTGGTATACTTCAAGAAACGATTTTGGTTTGGTTCACTACAAGGAGAAGACCTTCTAGAGGAGGTTTTTGCGGAATCACCTATAAAAATAGCACAACAAATCGATTTGCAGCAGAGCTCACTAGCGGAGGTGGGCAGGAAAATGTTGTAGTGACTATTTTTTTATGGTGCTTCTACAATATAAAAACACACTAGTGCTTTACTATCCATACAAGCACTGATGTCGAATAGAACAAGGTTCACCATTGCAAATATATATATATATATATATATATATATATATATATATATATATATATATATATATATAATTGATCCAGGTGGCTCTAGAGACACACACAGGACAAAGATGGGTCAAAATAGATTTTTTTGGATTTCTCTTGCACTAGGTTCAAGTTGAAGATCTCGTCGTCCTAATCGCAACAGTGTGAACGGTTCTTGAAACCAAGCTCGTATGAAAAAGTTAGAGCCAGTCAAAGTTTTGGGTTGACTTAATGAGGTGGCGGGCTTAAGGAAGGCACAAATTCTCACTTTTCTAGCCACCAGATTCAGGCCCATGTGGACCGGCCCCCAACCGGGCAACACCGTATACAGTTTAAACACCAACTCACCTTGCCACCAACCAATGTACGCTGACGGAGATCACGGGCAGGCCGCCCAAGGTGGGTCGGCCCCCCCATAAATTGTCATTTCAATTAAATACGGGGTTAAAAAAAATATGTATGTGGTTATCAAGTTCGAAGATGCACCAAGTATAGAGGGTCGGGATTTCACCACCGACCTGTCCTTAATGATTTCTAAAATTTACCAACGCGCCCAATGACCCACGTTGGGAAATCCGTCGTCCATTCACCATTTAAACTCAAAATTTCATAGTGCACACAAGCTAGACCAGAGGAGAGCGTGCACAAATTTTGAGACTGAGTTTTAATTGTAGGTGGAACCATGAGTGTGGAGCAGTAATTATGCAGGTGGAACCAGGAGCCTTGAAATTTTCCCGCGGAGGTAAATTTTCTCCATGTCAGAATATAGTCAAGTTTACAGTCATTTTTCACGTTTTTTCGTGCAATGGAGAGGTCGGATTCACCTTTTGAGTTTCATATTTCCAGTCCACACATGGAGCAACATCATGGAGGAATCTAGGGGGAATCTAAAATATTCCATTTTGCCCTAGATTTTCACTTCATCAGAATTCAATAAATGGACAGTCAATTTTACACTATTCGACACGACGAATTTGATGGTGTGCTTAGATTTTCCATCAAAGCTTTATATTTTTCGGCCACTTTTTGAAGTGAAGTTGCAGTTGTCAACATTCATTGAGTGAGAAGCTGATTTCACACCTTTCGACGCCATGATTGTGATGGTGATTTCAGATCCAACAGCACAACAACCCATTCTTCAGTCATTTTCAGCTTGATGTATATGATGTGTTGATTTCATGTACTTCTTTGTCCTTGAGATGCATAATATTGTACAGATCCCTGTTGATGTATGAGTCATGGGATATTTTCTTGTTTTTTTATTGATCTACTTTCTGTCATGGATTTGTATCATGTCTGAGATCCCTTTTGATGCCATGTTGGCAGGATACTCATTTAGGTTGTTTGAGATCCATTTGTTCACCATGTTGGCGGGATACTCATAGTCTTTATGTGTGAGATATTGTCGTACTGATAAGAGTCATTTTTATGCATGAGAGTTCCGTAGTGGAACATCTCATAGAGAGGTCCAACCACTCCTGCGTGAGGGAATTTTCGTTGTATGTCAGAGAAACACATCCATGTACATCTTCACTCTTTACAACACTGAATGCAGTGGCCTACACCATCTTGACACCAAGGCCCAGAGAGGTAGTCCCTCATGGACAAACTCCATCATCAAACGACGTGTTCTTATGATTGTTGATATTGACATGTTATATTCCTATTATTTACAACATGCAGTTGTTAATTTATATTCATTAACACTTTAATTAAATTCAATTCTAATTTATCAGCCAAAGTAAAAGGTCTTGGTTAAGGGTATCAAGAATTTACCACGGATCAAGTGGTATCAGAGCAGGTCTTCTTGTTGATTGGATTGCAGGAATTAACTGTTGAACGCTCGCTGAGTTGAGCCATGGAGAATTTCAAGGACATGTACGAAACCATGCTCAGGGTGTCCGAGAAAGTGGACATGTTGTACGAGGCTTATAAAAAACAAGTAGCTGAGAACGATGAATTGAAGACACTCCTACAAGAAGAGGAGGACAAACATCGATTGCAGCTTCAGTTGCAAGCCACGACAGAAGCGTGGGAAGAATTGAAGCACAAAAACGAGATTATTCAAGCAGATCATGATGCATTGAAGGAATTCCAACAAGGAGAGAAGGAGGAGAAGCAACAGCTGCACCTTCAACTACAATTCGTGACATAGGCCTTGGAGGAAGTGAAGCGCAAAGAAGGCTTACGGAAGCCTTATTCACCTGTTTCACAATCGACAGCTAAGGTAAACATTGTTGATTTTTCTTCAGTTTCTGATATCATTTCAGTTGGAAGTGTGGAGATACCCATCATGGGTACGGGCATGAGACTCCTCACCAAGATGAGGTATAGAGGAGGAGGACTTGGCGTTCATGGCTAAGGCATAACCAAACCATTGGAGGTTTTGCAGCGACCTCATTATATATGTTTGGGGTACAATGAAGAAGGATGTTCGAAGGACATAAAAGGAAAAAAGATATTGATGAAATCTCTAGGGAAGAGGAATGATAGGGACACTTCGCCATCATCCCATGGCGGTGCATGCTGCAATGAAAGAGATGAGGCGAGCTCCCATCAGCATGATCGCACCAGAGAGCACTATAGAAGGTATAATAAGTCTCATTATTCTAGAGTGCATTTTTATTATAAGAATGTTAACAAACACGGTCGTAAATCATGGCATCGAAAAATGTGTAATTTTTGGGGATCAAATAACCATGTGATTTCTAAGTGTTGGAGAATGATGGCAGCAAAAAAGAGGATGAGGCATGAAAATCCTTCTCCCTAGTAGGAAAAAAAATCGGTTAAGCAGGTTTGGAGGAAAAGGACCTCTTGCACCCATTGCGACCTAAGTGGCCATCTAAGAGCCACATGCTAGAGAATCCATCCAAAGCAGCACATTAAAGAGAAAGCGCCCTTGCATACACCAGTCAAAAGAGTTGATCGACAATCAAGTTCACCATAGGGAAATGATCCACTCACTTTGATAATTGAGAGATGGTTCTTCTAGATTGTTTTTTCTAGATATGTTAGCTTGTCATGGCCATGTTTATAAATCATTTGTCGCATTTTTAATTGTGAAAGTGATGATGTTTTTTCCATCACTTTTTTAAGCGACAATGATATTTTTTGGCCTTGTTTTAAAAGTCATGTGTCACATTTCTTTCATGTGAAAGTGATGAGGTGTTTGCCATCACTTAGAAATGTGATGGCGATATTGTTGGCCTTGTTTTATGAGTCGTGTGATGCATTTCTTTCATGTAAAAGTGATGAGGTGTTTGCCATCACTTCGAAATGTGACGATGATGTCGTTGGTCTTGTAATGATAGTTGGGGATGATTTCCTTTTTGATGTAAACTTGACCACCGAGTACATCTTATAAACTCGTGGCAAGTATGGGAATATTTGGGTCATGGATTGGTCAATTTGAGCAGGTATTTGCAGGAGATTGTACTACAGGTTTGGAGGGGATGCAGGTGTCAGTTCATCACTTATGTCTCCGAAGGACGTAGGTGAAGGAGAAGGAAGGGTGATTTTTTTTGGATGCTTGTGGTGCAGAAATAATACACAACAATGCAGATTCTTTTGATGCTTTTGGAGGACGAAAATCTATTCAGTGGGGAGGATTGATCCAGGTGGCTCCAGAGACAGACACATGACAAAGAGGGGTAAAAATTCAAAGTGTTTGGATTGCTCTTGAACTAGGTTCAAGTGGAATATCTCGTTGTCTTGATCACAATGGTGCGAACGCTTCTTGAAACTGAGCTCGTATGCAAAAGTTAGCGCCAGTCAAAGTTCTGGGTTGATTTGATGAGGTGGCAGGCTTAAGGAAGGCACAAATTCTCAATTTTCCGGCCACCGGATTCCTGGAGAAATTGTGGGGTCTTTAAAAAGACACCTTCAGCCTAAAATAAAATTTTCTTGTATGGTTTATTTTAAAAATCAAAAGTTATTAAAAAAAACCACCACACCTTACCACTCATATATAACGTATATACGCTATATATTTTAAAACATAACTTATGGATATAAATGGGTTTCTATGGGGGTCGAACCCGCCCAACCCACGTGGGCTGGCCCCTGAGTGGGAGACACCGTAAACAATTTAAATACCAACCCACCTTGCCACCAGCCAATGTACACAGGCGGAGATCACGGTATTACCCATGTCGCCCTTCATAAATTTTCATTTCAATTGAATATGGGGTTAAAAATAATATGTATGCCTTTATGAAGTTCAAAGATGCACCAAGTATGGAGGGTCGGTATTTGACCCCCCGACCTCTCCTTGACGATTTCTAAAATTTACCAACGCACCCAATGACCCACGTTGGGAAATCCGTCGTCCATTCACCATTTAAACTCGAAATTTCACAGTGTGCCCAAGCCAGACTAGAGGAGAGTGTGCATGAATTTCGAGACTGAGTTCTAATTGCAGGTGGAACCATGAGCGTGGAGCAGTAATTATGTAGTCAGAACCATGAGCCTTGAAATATTCTCGAGGAGGTAAATTTTCTCCATGTCTGAATATAGTCAATTTTATAGTCATTTTTCACAGTTTTTCACAAGGGACACAATGGCGAGGTCAGATTTGCCTTTTGAGTTGCATATTTCCATTCCACCCATGGAGAAACATCATGGAGGAATCCAGGGGGGATCTAAAAGATTCCTTTTTGCCCCATATTTTCACTTCATTAGAATTCACAAAATGGATAGTTGATTTTGCACTATTCGATGCCATGAATCTGATGGTGTGCTTACATTTTCCATCTGAGCTTTATATTTTTTGGCCACTTTCTGAAGTGAAGTTGCAGGCGTCAGCTTTCAGCGAGCGAGCCATCGATTTCACACCTTTCGATGCCACGATTGTGATGGTGATTTCAGATCCAGTAGCGCAAAATCCCATTCTTCAGTCATCTTCAGCTTGAGGTATATGATGTGTTAATTTCATGTACTTCTTTTTCCCTAAGATTCATAGTACTGTACAGATCCCTGTTGATGTGTGATTCATGGGATCTTGTCTTGTTTTTTTATTGATCTACTTTCTGTCATGGATTTGTATAATGTATGAGATCCCTTTTGATGCCATGTTGGCAGGATACTCACGTATGTTGTTTGAGATCCATTTGATGGCCATGTTGGCGGGATACTCATAGTCTTTATGTGTGATTGTCGTACTTATAGGAGTTCTTTTTATGAATGAGAGTTCCGGAGTGAACCATCTCATATAGAGGTCTAGCCACTCCTGCATGAGGGAATTTTCCTTGTATGTAAGAGAAACACATCCATGTGCATCTTCACTCTTTACGACACTTAATGCAGTGGCCTACACCATCTTGACACCGAGGCCCAGAGATGTAGTCCCTCCTGGACAAACTCCGTCATCAAATGACGTGTTCTTATGATTGTTGATCTTGACATGTTATGTTCCTCTTCTTTACAGCATGCAATTGTTCATTTCTATTCATTAACACTTTAATTAAAAGAAATTCTAATTTATCAGCCGAAGTAAAATTTCTTTGTTAAGGGTATTAAGAATCTGCCCCGGATCAATAACGACGTGCTAAATAACAAAACACAACAATGCTTGAATAATCGATAGCACCAGAAAAGGTTAACATTTAAAAATTTTCGGTACCATATACACTCGCAACACCAGTGCCAATATTGTAGTAAAATGCCTTTATGCATACTTATAAGGAGCACCAATATAGTTTCTAATTTTTAAAAAAGTGTGGTGCTATATTCCAATGAAGCATCGACGAAGTTTAGGTATTAAAACACCCAGGTGCATCTTCTAAAGAGAACCACTAGGATATAATTTTTTTTTTTTTTAAATTATGGTGCTATATTCAAACAAAGCATCAGTGCAATAAATTTATTAGAATGCCCTAGGGCATCTGAAAAAAAGCACCACTATAGGTTTTTTAATTTTAAAAAAAAGCGATGTTCTTGAATATATGACATATCGGTGCTGTTATAATAACACATCGGAATATGGTTAAATAAAAAAACCTTCGAGATGTAAATTTGATTTTTACCATCTACAATGATGTGGAGCTTTGAAGTATTAGTGCCACTCTTTCCTCACGAAATTTCCCTAATTTAAATGCTTCTCTTACTCACCATATTTCCATACCATGCGCAATGTGTGGATTTTCATTTTTCTCAAACAGTGGTGAAATAATTTGTTTTTCTCAATTAGGGTTCAACATTGCCTCCCCAACGAGAAAATGTCTAGGTAATGCCTATGTTTCTCTCTAATTTAATTTTTAGTGGATTAGGATTGAAAATTAGCTAAAAAAATCCACTATTTTTGAAAAATAAAAAATCTCGTGCGATACTCTTAACAGCTTCGGCTGACACCGATAGTGGTGCACCCTGTAACTTTTACATGGTACATCAGAGTTCGGTGGATGGAAGTAAGACAACACTATTGTCGTGGTGCATTTTGTAAGTGAAAACACATAGAGAAAAGCTATAAATTATATGTTGGTGCATAAATTTTTAGGGTACGCCTAGTGCTATTATATTTACTAAAAACACAGAAAAAAAAAAAATTATAAAATAAATCTCGGTGTGTTTGAGAACTTGAACATTCTGTACTAGTGTGAAAAGGTTAGACGTGGGCACCGATGCATATGTTTGATATGCCTTGTGATGAAAATTTAAATAGGTGAGCTAACAACTGTGTGTCATATGTATGTGCATAGTGTATCCAGTGCGGTTGTGTTTGATAGCATACCAGATCTGGTGCATTATTGTTTTTTGGGCACACCGGGGAATTTTCTTTTTAATTGAAAGTTATTTTTCCATATTTATAAATATAATTTTGATTTAATAAAAAAAATGTATTTTATGTATGAGGTTGATGTATTTTATATATCAATCATGCAATAGAGACGTCAGTAGAGGGAGAAATTGCACGAGAAAGATAACATGGAATACCAATACAATATGGTTTGACCATGGGAATCTCGAAGACAGAAAATTTATACCCTCGCCCTATTAGTGCAGTGGCCCTAGTGCTATTAAGGAATGTGGGACTTCTCATGTACTATGAGTAGGCTACATCTCTGAAGGTGCACTCTATCTTGTTGGAGTATTTGATTCATCGATGGAGTGTCTAGGAGTAGGGTTTCCATGTCGGTCCTCAGGCATGGTAAAGGCCTTTTGAGGAGGACATATATTTTATCAGTGGCCTATCTAGGAGAGGGGTATATTTTCCCCTGTTCCCTAATTTTCCCCGTGGGGTTGCAAACAAGGACTCAAATTTCCTACTCTTAGAGATATGTTAGGCCTCCTACAGTCCATCCAACAAATTTTTAGGTGAATGGTGGACAAAAATGGATTTCTTATTTTTTTGTACAGGAGGTTAGGTGCCTCTCCTTATTAGTAACCACCATTGCACACTTTAATGGTGATGGAAAGCACATTATTTTCCCTCTTCTGTATTGTGTCGATTCTTTGATTAAGGCACCATGATGTATCAAATGGTCTATCATTTTTTTTGGGAATTGTTGTATGGCTTTAGATAGATGTCATGTGATGATACATGGGAGGATGAGCTTCCATTTCACTTTAAAGTTTTATTATTTATTTTTTGAGAGGTTTCCAGAGACGAGGCATATATTTTAATATTGCCCTCCTAGGTCAGTGACTGAGGTTTGGATGCACATGTGGGGCCAGATGATGCCCAAGAGGGGCTTGTCGAAGTATCCAACCATGATTTCTACCTAGGCACTGGCACTACTGGCTAGTGAGTTTGACGATATTTTATCTTCTTATCCTTTCCATATGCGAGTATTGATTGGAGAAAGTGTCCCAACATTATCTTCACACCATCTAAGCCTCCATATGATAGAGGTAACATTAGTGTTTTCCTTAAGTTAATCTAGTTTCATTTAATTTATTAATTAATTCGAATAAATTTTATTCTAGCAAATCATTTACCTCATTTTATTAACTTGTTTAATGAATTTCTCAAATAATTATTATGTACTATATATTTTGTAGACATCGACACATTGCTTAGGTACATGCATTCTCCCCCAACAAAGGGAGTAGTTGAGGAGGTGAGTGAGGCCCAAGAGGGTGAGGCACATCCTTAAGAGTGTGTGGGAATCTTGGCCCATAGGGATGATATGAGATTAAGGATGGATTAATCTGATAGATTTTCCAGAGTTTTGGCTAAGGAGGGATTTTTCCCTGCAAGGGCTCGAGACATTAGCGTAGATCCTAGGTTCATAGATCTATTGAGGGACTCTCTACATGAGATGATGACTCTTATGAATCATATCATTGGATATAGCAGGCTACTGGCATCTGTGAGGGATGTGGGGCATGCACTGGAAGATACATAAGAAGAGTATTCATGTAGTGCTACCTCGTCAGATCATGATGACCAGGGTGGTGACCATGCTGCTTCTCGAAGTAATACCCCATCATATCATGGTCAGGGTTTCAGTGATCCTTCTGGCAGTGCACTTCCTTATCATTCATTTGATGATCAGATTCCAAAGCTAGAGGATGTGCTTGATGTTTCTCTTGACAGAATAGACCAACCACCTCCTCCTCCACCTCAGAGTTCAACAAACATTGAGGTAGTAGTTAACCATCCATCGTCTTCTGCTACAGAACAACCATCTCCTCCTCCACCTGAAAGTTCAACATACGTTGAGGCAGTAATTGACCATCCATCGTCTTTTGTTGTATACCAGGCTGACACTACTACATTTTTTGTATTAGCTATTTGATTGTAGTTACATGAATTGTTTATATATATATATATATATATATATATATATATATATTGTTTATGCTTATGTACTTAATTTACATGTTGGTGTTGATGTGTATATTGTTAATGTTAGATATGTTCATGTAATGTGCTTGTAGATAGATGTATATGTGATAGCAGTTATTTTACATGAGAATTTGAGGATGTGTGCAGTGATGATGTTAGATTACAATTTTTATGTTTTGTTAAATGTGATCGCACAAATTATTCCTTGTTATATTATTAGATTTGTGTTCTAGCTAATGGCATTTATATGTGTTAGATTTATATATAATTAGATGATGGCATTGAATTTGAATTTTAATCTTAGATTATGTTTATGTTTGTTATGGTTATCATCATGATTTCTATTTTTATGAAATAATATTTATTATATATTATGTATTGGTGAACATATATCAAAATTATATATATGAAATTCCATGCAAAACGAATAACCTTAAAAAAATGCAAAGATATTTTTATAAATTACATTGTTTAGCATGGTTTAAAATATTATTGTAGAGTTACGATAAATTTCTTTCTATTTCTTAGTCATTTCATTCATATTCATTCTAGGTTAATTAGTAAAATATTTCAATACTCACAAGGAAAAAATAATTAAAGTTAAAATAACTTAGTTAGTTCTTAATAAGACAAAAATGTGTAACTCGTTCAATTTTTAATATAAAATATTAATAATAATACATTATTCAAAATTACAATATGGTTAATCTATATATAGAGATGAAAAACAATACTATAGATCCATTTTAATCAAAATTTTATCAATCACTAAAAGAGATTAAATCTTTTGACATGTATATCTCTTTAAGTTTTACATTCTAAAAAGAGATTTTCATATAATGAGATTCGATCCATCTCAGCTCTTGGTAGATCCATTGCTAAGATGGATCTATATTGGTTTATAAAATTCAATATATTGTTAAATTTAAAAAACTTATGTCGGAATTTTTGATAATTAATTTATATTTAATATAACTTAAAACAATTTCCATTTTTATAAAATTTCATTTATCACTAAAGTTATGAGATTTTCAAGAAATTTAAATTTAATATTTATAGCAACTCTTACGAGTTTAAATTAGAAATTTCTTTCTCGAAAGATGATGATCAAGAAATGTAAAATAAGGCTTGTGAAGTTACTTGTAGCTGGGGATTTTCTCTATTGGACAATCTCCCTTAAAGAGGTGAATTTTTTTTCTATTAATAACAATATAACATTTTGGTATTATTTTGTTTCTTTATTTGCTATTGTACTAGTTTAAATTTAACTCCTTTTAATAATAAATATGACTTAAATAATACAAAAATCATAATATATAAGATTTATAATTTTTACAAATAATATGTTTGATTATTCATTAATAAACAACTCAATGAATATAAATTTTTCCATATAATTATCACATGATAGTCACTAAAATTCATGTTTTCACATTTCTCCTAGCTAATATTACATCATGTTCACAATGATAAAGACACATCTTCTTTAAATAATTTACTTATAAATACATAAAAATAGATATTTATTTGACATAATCTAAATAGGAAAGAAAAATGCATCACTTATATTTTTCTTATATATTCACTTTCTATAACTAGGGAGGTGTGTAATTTGTTTTATTTATAATATGGAGTTGATATAAAATATTTAAAAAATATAAATAACAAAGAAAAATTTAAATTTTTTTAACATGAAACATATCTAGAGAGAGAAACATTGAGAAAAATATTATTCCATCAATAGTTTCTTTTTGGTTCAATGTATCAGGGTTATTTGTTATTCTTTAAATTATAAATATGGATTTCATATGTAACATTTTAGAAAATATTAATAACAAAAATAATTAAATGTATGCATTCAAAGAAAAAATATGAGGGGGCATGTTTTAAATTTTAATGTGAGAATGTGAATTATTAACTACATATATATTATACAAGCCTAGATTCATCTTAACTCCAGATCTACCAAGCATTGATATGGATCAAATCACTTTTCACTCTAAAATATGTTTTCATTTCAAGATATTTGATCCGTCTCCGCCCTTCGTAGATCTAAATTTAAGATGGATATAGTCTGGTTTATAATTACCATTGGAAATAAAAGTCAAAACTGTTACATTATCCATGAAGAAAAAATTAAAAACTCTCATGCATCCATTTAATCCCATTTGTTTCTCAATGATCCTTTCAAAGATGTAATAAATTTTTTATACGCACATAAGACCTCCTTTTATTTTACATAATTTTGCAAGAACTTTAAATTAAATATAGTAACCATGACTTTACCTCTCAAGTCAAAAATTTAATCTTACATATCAATACACTATTTTTTCATTGTTAAAGTCCTCATAGAGTTAACACTACATGATTTATATTGATTTTGAACTAAACAAGAAGAAAAGACATGTGAAGCAATAATAAACCAATAAGTATCTAAATCAAGAATAAATATTCAATGTTGTTTCTAAATTCACTATTTTCTCATTTTGGTTATATTCTTCTCATTTTCCTATTTGAGAAGGATTTTGACCTTGAATCCTTATTATCATAGATAACGTATAGAATTGCAAATACTTATTTTTAAGTGTAAAAATGTTTCCACTACAAAAAAAACATGTAAAAATGTTTGTGAATCTTACCAATTATATAAAAGTCCAACAAGATGAATAAAAAACTATATAATTAGCGCAATAAAGAAAACAAAAACATACAACAATAATATAAATGATTAAATAACATAAGTACATATCACCGTCCATTTTCATCACCTTGATTATCTTCCTCACCTGGCATGATAACACTATTGTTCTCAATATATATATTTTTTTTTAGGGTCATGTATTAATATGAACCACCAATCCATATCCAACACATCTGGGTAAAAAAACGCCTGGTTGTAGTGTTTTGGGAAAATATAAAGCTCCCTAGCTTCATGCCAAATCTTTCTAGAGTTGATATATATATATATATATATATATATACTTGTCTGTGTGTGTCTATGTATGTGTCTGTGTTGTTAGACACATGACACTATGATGTTTTGAATTTTTTACAGGTTCATTCGTTCCCATCTTTGTGGGCATATGGACATCATTTTCGCATGAAGGATGTCAGTGGTAGATGAATGACACAAGAATGTGGAGTGGAAGTCAAGTTCGACCAATCTAGTCGTGCTACCCATTGCAATCAAAACTTAATGCATGTGACATTAGGTTACTCTAGAGAGATATAAGAGATCATCCAATTGTACTTCTCTTCATTCCAATGTGTTATTTTTAGGTGCAAGTGGTGGGACACCTTTGATCAGAATAATGTAAAATAATATCATGATAATGGGTTACACTTTTTGCCCTTTTTTGAGAAAAAAAATTCTTTTTTTTTTCTGTTCTTCAACTTTTTGCAAGCCAATTTTTTTTTTCGGTTAGAATTTCATTTTGTGATAAAAGTAAAAGTTGTAAAAAAAATTATTAGTTTTCTATTACTTATTTTTTGGAATTTTTTTATACACATTTGATATGTCAACTTAGCGTTTCTTTGAGTGTGTGTTTTTAAAAAATCAAAGGATTCATAAAATGTCATGTTAATATGCGCTAGTGTATTCTTTGAAACTTTTTGTTTTTGAGAAAAAAAATGTGTTACAATAATCTAGATAGAGTCTACATCAGTTTCGTTATATTTAAAAACCAACTGATGCATATCATAATTACTAGAATTTTTTGAACTGATCCAATATGAAAAAACTACATATTTTGAATATGTTTTGCGATGCATGAAATTTCTCAACATATAAGATATAAACTAAAAATATAAAAACTACCCATTACAGAAGACGGACCAATGTAATGAACCATAATTTTTTCAATTTCTTTTACAGTGTATTTTGGAAGATAAAGAATATTGATTTCACTTAATCATAATGACCTTCAGAAATTGTTTGGACCCATTTTATTACGAAATTAATTAAAATTAGTAAATATTTATGAAATTCCATCAAAGTTATATTTCTTGAAAGTAGATTGAATTCTAAAAATGCTTTTCATGGTTCTGACAGTTAATTCAGAATGTTTCATGGAGTTTAATCAGTCCAAAGTTGAAGATATGTATTCAGAGATTGGCTCTACGTAATTGTGGACATGTTAGTTCGGTCGAATTGTTTTTTGCGCTGATGACCCATCAAGTCTAATGACACAAAAGTTCGACAAAATTTCTTATACAAGTTCGACCGAACTTTTAGTTGAATTTTCGTCGACCGGAAAATACAAGGAAGCCCCTCCAAAAAACCATTTTGCGGCAATATAAATTGACGTAAAAGAATTCATTATTTTCACATAATTTCGCATATTTCTTCATTTGGTCTGATTTTGTAAATTTCTGATTTTGCAAAGGATTTTTTTGGGTTTAAGGACTTTTCTTGGAGGTACATTCAAAATAAATTTTTGCAAAGGATTATTTTGGGTTTAAGGAATTTTCTTGGAGGTACATTCAAAGGACATTTATTGGAGGTATGTGATACATTTTTTGGATGTTTTTTGGGCTTCATTTTTTTTGAAGGTATTTTGTTTTTAGAGGTTTTGGGCTTAATTTTAATTGTTTTTTTTTAAGGTATTTTGTTTTTAAAAGTTTTGGGCTTAATTTTCATTGGGTGTTTTTTTAAGTATTTTGTTTTTAGAAGTTTTGGGCTTAATTTTCAAAGGATATTTTTTTGGATGTATATATTTTTAGAGGTTTTTGGGCTTAATTTCGAAAAGACATTTTTTGGTTTTAAGGTATTTTGTTTTTAGAAGTTTTGGGCTTAATTTTCATTGTTTTTAGAGGTTTTGGGCTTAATTTTCAAAGGACATTTTTTTGGATGTATTTTGTTTTTAGAGATTTTTGAGCTTAATTTCCAAAAGACATTTTTTGTACTTAATTTCGAAAGGACTCTTTTTAGGCTTAATATTAAAAGGACATTTTTTGGAGATATTTTTTAAAGTGATATTTTTTAGAGGTTTTTTTGAAGTATTTTTTAAAGTGCCATTTTTTAATAAGTTGGAATTAATTTTCAATGGACATTTTTTGGAGGTATTTTTTGAAGTGACATTTTTTTAGAGTACGTGTTTTGGGTTGAAGTAAATATTTTATAATGCTTTTTTAAATGAGTTTTTTTTTCTAACTTTTTAAATGAAATTTTTTTACAGGACTTGGAAGGAAATATTTTGAGCTTCGTTTCATTTTTATAAGACATTTTTTTCTAGGATTATTCAAAGTAAATGTTTTGGATTTAAGTATGTTTTTTTTGCAAAATTTTTAAAATGAGTTCTTTTTAAATTAAATCTTTTGTGATGTTTTTTTAAATTGAGTTTTTGTCTAGATTTTTGAAGGAATTTTTTTGAACTTCATACTCTATTATCATGGGAAATCAAAGGAATTGTGCGAGAAAATATGATCGAACGAGAGACCCTGAGGAACATAGAGAAGATGGGAGATAATCTCGCAAAAGAAAGAGAGAATCACGCTCAAATATTTAAATGGAAAATCAACCTCAACTAGAAGTTGAAGCAGGTATGTAAATGTAAATATTATGAATTTTATATTTAAAATTTTCCTAGTGTAAAATGTGAAGCTTCATTTTTATTTGATGAACTAATTTGAAAAATATTTTGCAATGTAAACAGAGAGATATATTCCTCAAAAAATTGATGATGAGATACAAAATTTTGAAAGAGAAAGTGAAAGAGATATTGAACCAATGATTGAAGATGGTGAAAATGTTGAAAAAAATTCAAGTGAAGAAATTGAATCACAAGGTATGTATATATATGTATATATATGTTGAACACATGTATGTATTATTGAAATTATACATATTTTTTAATTTAGTTATTTATTGAATGTTTAAACTTATTATGTACTATTCATTCAAATATGTATAGATGAATTGAATGTCGATGATGAGATGTTAGAAAATGTTGAAACCCACACATATAGAGACAAAAGAGCTGACCATGTTATATGATATCGTGTTAAGCGCATTTTTGATACGTACTTCATAAAGTAAAATGTGATAGTTCAAGCCCAAATTTTGAAAGGTCTCCTAAAATTAAGGAAATTAAAAGAAGCTATGACTTTATTGGGTATTCGAAAATCAACAAAAGATAAAAAAAAAATGAAGGAAAATGTGATAAAAAATATAAATAGTGTTATAAATTAAATTAGAAGATCTAGACAGAAAATGTTTCAGTTTTATGTAGAGAAATACATATGGCAGTGGTTTCATCAAGTACTAAAGAGAATCTCTTGGTAAAATCTATGGCATGAGCATTAGGAACCTCACGAAAAACTTTGCACAAACATCGGAAATTTCGGTTGCAAATAGATGTAAATGATGAAATGCCTTGTTGGAGAGCTATTTGTAGGCAACCATACAAAGATAGACTTGGAGAAAATGTTAAAAAACAATATATGAATATTGGAAGAAAAATCCATGTGTTTCGCCAAATGCAAGGGATGTGATGTGAAGAAGAATAGCACGAAATTAGTACGAAAATCATGAAAAAAAAATTCTTGGACACCACTCAGATAGAGTTTTTAACCAAGTTCAAAGAAGAGAATCGTGAAATTCATGTCTTAATTAGTTCTTTTGTTCAACAAAAACCATGGTATGTAAAACCTATCGCCATACGCGAAACAACCTTATCATGTGGAATTTCAGTTATATTATGGCACATTCCTTAAATTTGGTAGAAAATTTTGTAAAGATTCCCCTCCTCTTTCCACTATCCTTGATTTCATATCTCAAATTCTGTGTGGAATAGAAAGTGATGAATTATTTTACGACAAGAAATGTGTTGGTGGTAAAAATTCGATGATTGTGGAAATTTGACTAGATTTCAAAACAAATATTGTACTGATATAAATGATCAATCATTGTACAACATGAAAGTGAAATGGAAGAGATATGAATATATCCATACATCGATTCAAGGTTCAAATAGTGCTAAAAGAATTGAATTACAAGAAGAATAAATTTTTGTGATAGATTTTTTGAGAAAGTTTGAGGCATAAATTTATAAATACACCAAGCATTCCAATAGAGCTCGATGGCAAGGCTTGAAACTCAAAAAATCCCGTGAATTGTTTCCACCACGGACCATTTTGTCAGTAATTGATTTTGCAGAAAACTACACGTGTTCCATAAAAAGAAATTCAGAGTGAATACTACCATTCTAACCAAGTCTCCATGCTCGTCCATATTCTATATAGACATGTTGAAAAAAACGTCGATCATATAGAAAGCACCAGTGAAAATCTACACGTTTTTAAAGAATATCACTTTTATATCAATGATGATCGTACACATGATACATATTTTGTACAACACTTTTTTGGAAAGATTTATGACGCCTTGAAAAGTCGTGGAATAAAATTTAATGAAAATTGGATATGGTCAAATGGATGTGCAAGTCAATTAAAATCTCCACGATCATTCTTTTCATTGTGTTGTCTTCATAAGAAAACCTGCATTAAACATTGTTGGAATTTCTTTGAGACTGGCCATGGAAAAGGAGAACATGATGGTGCAGGGGAATGCATAAAACGAGCACTTCGAAGATATCAAATGAACCTCTCTACAAACCAACTTATGGACGCCAAAGAAGTTGTTAAATGGTGCATCGTTGCTCTAAGCCATGAGACTAATCGATCAAGGGAAGTGCGAAGGTACATTCAATTTAATTTTTATTGGATATCAAATTTTAAACAGTGTACATTTATCACAATGATTATCTTTGATGGTATTTTGATATCATATTTACATTCTTCTTTGAATTTTCCATATATACGTTTTTTTGGCATATTGGGATCGAAGATGTAGATAGATCAATTGGAAATGACGTTGAAACAATAAAAGGGACTCGAAAATTGCATTCAATTAAAAAAAAGTTGTCCACAAATGTGTTTGCATTGGATAAAAGAAAATATTCTTATTTTTTTCATGTTTGCATAGACAACACAGAATCCAATGATGTTTGTGAAAAAAAAAATGTATGTAAAATATTGGAAGCATAAAGAGCCAAATACAAAGAGGAAAATTTATGTTGCAATGTTTGAAGAAATGCAATCAGAGGAGACTACAATATCATCTGATGGTGATCAAGTTTCTAATCTTGTTAGAGAAGGTAACATTTGAATTGCTTTCAAATGATAGAGATCTAGAAATAGATACTAGAATTATTTTAAAGTTAATTTTTCATGTTAATTATGATCTGAATTTAAATACATAAGTTTGTTTTATTGTGTAGGAGATGTTTTTGCTATAATTGGTATGAAGTAACAAAAATAGAAGAAAAAGAAGTGTGTAAATGTGGCCCACTTGAAACCTCCAATACATTATAAATGAACAATTCTGGATGATACAAATGAAAAGACCTCCTTTCTATATATAGGAGTCCATGGGGCTTCTGAAATGTAATCCTAGTGGGGCCACAATGTAATTCTGCTTGACTAACAATAATAATGTAAGGGCACAATAATAACAATATGAGGGGGTTATTAGGGGTACAAAAATAACAATAAGGGTATACACTAACAAAATAAGGGACTACACTAGTAATATAGGGACCTAACATGCCCCTCTCCTTCAAACAAGTGTTGTCCTCAACGCTTGATTTTTTCTTGATGCTTCTGTATCAAATTCTCATCCTCCCATGTATAATCTTCTATAGGAAAGTTCTTCCAATTTCTGAGATAATCTGAAATTGATTGTATTTATCAAGTTCTTGTTTCTGTGACTACTTCAAAACTTCTTTCGATGTGATGTTGACCTTCCAGTTGATTCATTTTATTTTTTCCCAAAGTTAGGTTATCCTTTGAGAGTTGGAGAACTTGTTGTTGATGCTCAATGTGATATTCCACTACTTTATCATCCATAATATATTTTATTTGATCCTTCAAACAATCCAAGTTAGCCTCTATTTCTACTTTTAAACCATCTATGTCATCTTCGGTTTCCCTTCGTAAGATCGAAATTTGTTGCACTTGGTAACGTAGTTTTGATATCTCATACTGCAATTCTTCCTCTTCATGCGTCATAGTATAGCTTTCTGAGGGCCTAATGGGTATGGAATTATTTTTTGGAGGCATTATAGAACCCATTACTGATAAAAATTATTCAATATGCCCTTGGAATCACTTCAAACTACTTTTTCAAGCAAACGTTATGCAATTTTAAAAAACAAGTGCACACCTTTTTCTTTCTTTTGAGTATCTATATATTGAAACTAAATTCTCTCTGTAATTTCAGATCTTCAATATCTGAAATTTGGCCCTGAAGTAGCCCTCTAAATCTTCTTTCGATGCCACAGGTCTTCCCTAATTTAGATTCTTCAAGGAAAAGTTATGCCCAATCTCCCATTATGACCTAATTATGGATTGGTTCAGTAGATAAAACTTGTAAAACTTGCCACATGTCATTGTTTACTTCTTCGGCTCTGAAATTGATATGATGAAAACTAAATTTTGTTTACTTGTGGCCACTTTTTACAGAATTCCAATCTGATGCTCAAAGAGAGAGTTATAAATATTTTCCCACGATCACCTCTTTGAGATGAAATTCGGGAGCCTGAAAAAGCCCTAACTTCCACAAAACATATCTCCAAAAATATTGCGAACCAAGCTCTAAAATTTTGTGATGATGTTCCTCAGGATTTCAGCTTCACGCCTTCCAAATTTCAGCTTCTGAACCTTCACAAAAAAACAATTATAGAGAAAATTATGTGATTACCTATTTAGGTTAAATTCAGGAGCCTGCAAAAAGTCCTAACTTCCATAGACCATATCTCCGAAAATTTTGTGAACCAAGCTTTGAAATTTTGCAAAGATGTTCCTCTAGATTTCATCTTCACGCTCTAAAATTTCAGCTTTTGAACCTTTGTATAAAATACGTGATAGCGAAAATGCAACGATGACCTGTTTGGAGCAGCAAAACCCTAGAATCCAAAGCTCTGATACGAAATGTGATGAAACTAGCTCCAAGAATAGAGGAAAATAGAGATAAACGTCTTAGAAACCCGTGCTTTGAGGAGCAACCTCAATGCAGTACATAAATGAACAATTCTTGGATGATACAAATGACAAAACCTCCTTTCTATATATAGGAGTCCATGGGATACAAACATAATCCTAGTGGGGCCACAATGTAATCCTAGCCGACTTAACAATAATAATGTAAGGGCACAATAATAACAATATGGGGGTTACAGGGGTACAACAATAACAATAAGGGGGTCTACACTAACATAATAAGGGACTATAGTAGTGATATAGGGACCTAACAAATTGCACCTACTGATAACGATGAAAATGTGAACTATTATTTCATGTGTTGCATTTAACGAAAGATGAAATTATTAGAAAACTATAATGATCATGCGTTTCCACATGACAGATGATCTATTATTCTAAAAGGTTATTTTTTTAGACAAACTAATCAAAGTGGGGATTTTGTTTACTTTGAAGACTATGAACATGATGTCATAAGTTGTCAATATAGTCACTTGGTTTGTGCAACACGCATAAAGTTAATAGAGGTTCAATCAAAGAAAGAAATGAAAATTAACAAATGGAAAATGTCAAAATACAATCATGAGCAGATCATTGAGATGGCATTACATTGGAATTTTTTATATTAAACTGCCCAAGAATTTCTTCTCTTTGGATTCATGTTTTAGAACTTTGAGAACCCAACTAAAAATTGAACTGCCTTGTTATGTTATCTGTGCGAGTGTTTGCACATGTATGTTGTTTTGGTACATGCACACTAGTATCGACTGTAAGTTTCTATACATGCATTGATGCAAAATGTTGCATGTATTGGATATATATATGTTCTAGATTGTAATTAATTGAAAGTAGATTTTCTATGTGCATTGATGAAAAATGTTGCAAGTATTGGATATATATGTTCTAGAAGTATTGGATATATATATGTTCTAGAATACAATTAACTGAAAGTAGCTTTTCTATATGCATTGATGAAAAATTTTGCAAGTACTGGATATATATGTTCTAGAATGCAATTAACTGAAAGTGTTTTTTCTATGTGCATTGCTGAAAAATGTTGCACATACTAGATATATACATGTTCTAGGCAATTAACTGAAATTAGTTTTTCTATGTGCATTGATGAAAACTGTTGCACGTATTGGATACATATATGTTCTAGAATGCAATTAACTGCTCAAGTAGTTTTAGTATGTGCATTGATGAAAAATGTTTCACCTACTGAATATATATGTTCTAGAATGCAATTAACTGAAAGTAGCTTTTCTATTTGCATTGATGAAAAATATTGAAGTACTCGATATATATGTTCTAGAATGCAATTAACTGAAAGTAGCTTTTCTATGTGCATTGATGAAAAATGTTGCACGTACTGGATATATATGTTCTACAATGGAATTAATTGAAATTAGCTTTTCTATACATGCATTGATGAAAAATGTTGCACGTACTAGATATATATACATTATAGAATGCATTTTTAAAATTTTATGATTTTTTGACACATCTAATAAGACCTAGAATCTTATGATTGTTTTAACATCTAATATGTGTTGTACTTTAATCATTTTAACATATATATTCAAACATGTGTACTTAAATCATTTCTACATGTACATATATTCATGTGAATTATTTTTTGTTTGGAAAACGACAACTTGAATTTAAAAAAAAAAATTATATCATAATCACATTCCAAATGTAGTTCAACCATACAAAACTTGAGTTAAAAAAAAAAAAAAACATGATATCACAACATTACTTCACATGCCAATTGTAGTTCAACTATCCAATAAAAGAAAAACATTATATCACATGCCAAATATAGTTCAACCATCTAAAAATTAGGTTTTAAAAACAAAACATTATAGATCACAACATTACTTCACATGCCAGATGTAGTTCAACCATCCAAAACTTAAGTTTTAAAAACAAAAAAAATTATAACACAACATTACTTCACATGCCAAATTTAGTTCAACCATCCAAAACTTGAGTTTTAAAAACAAAACATTATAGATCACAAGTATCAAGTATCAAGTAACATTACTTCACATGCCAAATGTATTTCAACCATAACACTTTAAAAACAAAACAAATTATAACACAACATTACTTCACATCACATGCCAAATGTAGTTCAACCATCCAAACTTGAGCTTTAAAAACAAAACAAATTATATAACTCTATAACATTACTTTGCATTTGAAATGTAGTTCAACTATCCAAAACTTAGTTTTTAAGAACATTATATATCACATTCACATGTACCAAATGTAGTTCACATAAAATATGTCCAAAATTTGTAGATCTCTCAAGTATCAAGTATCAAGTATCAAGTTATATATGACTGCATCTAGATAAGACTATATATAAAAAGTAAATTTAATACTAAATCTACTGAAAATATAATGTTGCACGTGTGCATGTGTATCATCCATCAAAATAGTGCATGTGCATCATCCATCAAATACGATGGATGTAGTGTCTCTCGATAAAATTCACGATCCTCGAGCTATCCGCGAAGCATGGAAACGTACTCAATGTGTCTGAAATTAAAATTTAATGTTTTAAAATTGAGTGAGAATATATAGAACTTCATGTAAAAAACAAAATGTAAAAAAAAATCATGCAATACCTCATGAGGTTCCATCTCCAGTTTTTGCTCGTCTACTAAAACTTCACCCACATGAACATCTTCAATAGTAAAATGTACAATATAGATGTACAATTATATATATATATATATATATATATATATATATATATATATATTAAAAATTATCAAATGAAAATGCATATATAAACTTATTTTCAATAATATTAAAAAAAAGGTTAGACAACTTGTTCAAATGGTTGAAATGGTGTGGAGGTTCCTATATCCATCGCTAGAGTCCGTGGAGAAAAGAAATCCTCTATAGGTACCTAAAATTCAAAAAAATTAAAAATATAAAATAACTCAAGATCAAGATCTCAATTTATAATAAAACTTTTAAACTTCAACTTATAAATTATAACTTGAAAACATATATTTAAGTGAAAAAATGAATACTTCTGCTGGTGGATTTGGCACATCTCCTAAGAAGGCTCCAAAAGAAAATCTCCAAAAACCTAAAATTCAAAAAATTTAAAATAACTCAAAATCTCTAGATCTCAATTTATAATAAAACTTTTAAACTTCAATTTATAAATTATAACTTAAAAACATATATATATTTAAGTGAAAAATTGAATGCTAAAACTTTTAAACTTCAATTTATAAATTATAACTTAAAAACATATATATATATTTAAGTGAAAAATTGAATACTTGTGTTGGTGGATTTGGCACATCTCCTAAGAGTGGCTCCGAAAGAAAATCTACAAAAACCCAAAAATAAAAAAATTTAAAATAACTCAAGATCTAGATATATCTCATTTTTTAATGGAATTTTTCAGGTGGAATATATAACTTAAAAACATAAATTTTAAAAGTGAAAAATTGTTCATACTTGTGATGGTGGATTTGGCACATCTCCCAAGGAAGAAGAAGGTACTGCCATCCCAAAAACATCGGACATAATCAGAATCTGTTAAAAAATTTTATTATATATATGTACATGTACATGTGTGCACAATTATTTATTTTAAAAATATCTCATCATGTTTTGATATATATAATAATAGATAAAAAATAAATGTACAACATCATGTTCACTTAAAAAACACTAACATTTTCCAATGTATCTTGATGGTGAGACCCATCTTGATGGTATGATTGATGGCGAGACCCATCTTGATTGCTTGAACCGGAGGCTCCGACCATGATATTAACATTTTCATCATTCATCAAGCGTGACAACTGCAAATGGTGTTAAGATATAATGATACATTTTTTTTATATTAATGTATACAAATAAATATATGTATATATGTATTTATTACAAATTGTACATGTGTTAAAATAACTAAACCCTAACCATTAACACATACCGCTCTCATGCCCTCTTCCTCATAAACAATTAGGTCCTGCCAACCATTGCGACAATTCTTTGCATATGTTTTGAGATATTCAACACTCATGTTGTTAATCTCTTCATCTGTATAATACAAAAAATTAGTGTGTGCATTCTCATGTTCCCTTTGTCGATTCAGACAAACATCGACTCCATTGACCAATGGTGGCTCTCAAGGCGAGGCAACTCAACATCATGCCTAGCGCCCCTACAGTCACACAATCGACCTTTCTTGAGACCAAAAAATTCAGAGGGAAGGACATTGTAATTGGGTTTCATTTGCAAAAAAGTATTCTGCATAAAGTAATTTTGCAAAATAAAGTAGAACCTCGTCGTTCCATGGGAGTCTTCCATAGGCTGCAAGGTGTCTATCATACAAATAGTGAGCTATATGAGGGTGCTTGAAATATTGCACCTTTAGCATCTTTCTTTTCGGCCCTTATTTGAAATTAAACATAGACTTGCCCATTTCTGTTGTAACCCTTTGTTTAACAACCTCCCATTTATCGGGACCCATCACTGTTTCCTTTATTTTTCTCATCACTTCTACAAAAGTATCAGTGGTTAGCCCAAGATTTTGGCACACATCTACTAGTTCACTTAAAGAGTGTGTAACTATTTCCAAGCTTCGTTGACTCTCAATAGGTAGAGTCAAAACCACGAGATCTCTCTTCAATTTTGCATGAAGATGTTGACACCTTTCTAAGGTGCATTGAAGCATGTTTGTTTCCCAAGGTATATCGGAAATGTTAGACGGATAAGTCGTGGTTGGTGGAAAACCTTCTTCTTGAATGATGCGTTCTGCCCTACGTCTTTTTTTAGCAACATTTGGAGCAACATCTTCAGCCTATACATCAATATATAAAATTTTGTATATTAAAAAAACACATGTAAACAAATGTGTACAAATTGAATGATAATAATATTCAAATTGATGGCCACCTCAATGTGGTTGGCTAGCATCTTGCCCACCCTGAGACTGTTGAGAACCAGAATGACCCTACTGAGAACCAACACGACCACCAATTGGTTGAGAACCAACATGACCATCTATTGATTGGCCTCTGGGGGAATACATATTACCACCTTCACACAATTTTCTAGCACTTATTGATGGCCCTCCAAGGGAATGTTAACACTCACCAACCTCATGAGACGAGAGAGAAGCTTCTTAAAAAAATATGAATTTATAATCAATTCAAAAATACATTCATACATATAAATACATGTACATATTCATTGATTCAATTGCGTGAACCATACCACGATTTTCTGAACCATGGGCATGCTCCATTGATGGAGTAGACACCCTTCTCCTCTTAGCTCCTAAAAAATAAAAAATGAAACTTATTAACAACTAATTTAACTCAAAAAATTGATAAAAAATCAATTCCATATGTACACACATGTATTTATATGTCTGGATATTTAAGATTATATTTAAATACCATGAACATCCCTCCATCCCTGATCCCCCTCTCTCATGAAGATATGGGATTCTGTTGATCTTCGTCATTCATCCTCCATGATATATATATCTACAGTGGATATTTACAATTATTTTTTAAATTACTATTTAAAATAAATTCAAAATAAATTTCAGAAAATTAATGTAATTTAGTGTACACAAATTATGTAAAACACAACTTTGAAAGCACTAATTGATGTGCGAAGCTCAATTTAAGAAATTTTTTTTATAAAAATGTTAAGTTCACCAAATTGCGCTTTACATGGTGGGAGCACACTTGGTATAAAATTGAAAACAACACATGGTCATTAAAAAAGAAGCTTGAAAATCCATTTAAATAACAATTTGTTAAAGTCCTCACATTTTAATTTTATAAAAATGTGAAGTTCACTACTTGTTTAAAATGTGAAGTTCACCAAGTTGCGTTTTACATGGTGTTGTGGGAGCACACTTGGTATATAATTGAAAAAAACACATGGTCATTAAAAAAGACAAATTTATAAGTGTAAAACACACACATATCCAAGATATGTTATAATGTCCATCAATAAATTTTGAAGGAGAGCGTTTTAACACTAATTCATCTTTAAGAGATGAATCTTGAATTTTTGAAGAAGAGCGTTTCAAAACTAATTCATCTTTGAGAGATGAATATTGCATTGGAATTGCCTCGTATAATTATAATTCATCTATTAATTCATATTTGATATATTAATCCTAAATTGGCATTGCCCCATGCAATAGATCAGCAGACATCTTATTCGCATTTGTACAATGTCTTATACTAAAAAATTGAAATTGGCTAACAATATTGCTTTCTTTTCCATGCAGTTTTTTTAGCCTCTTCTTCTTAACTTGGTACATGCCTTTCATCTGGTTCCACACAAGTTCAGAAATGGTGAAAACTAAAATTCCATTTGATCCATACTCCCTAGTTGTTCCCAAGCCTTCTATCAATGCAATATAATATGCCTCACTGTTTATTGTTCTTCCTAGTATATTCATTTTCAATTGGATGACTTTTCTAGTTGCAATATTGGAAAGCATATATGTAATCACTGCTTTCCTTGAATTGGGATAGCAAGAAACATCTATGCATAATGTCCATTTTTCAACCATATTTAGTGGGTTTTTTTTATCCCTGAAAGAAACAAATTCAATAAAAATATATTAAATTAACATTTATTGCAAATTCATGGGAGAAATGACACATGTGCATGAGATAAATGACATTTGCATGGTTTATCTTAAAGTTTGAATTACAGTTTATGGTAGAATTCACATCTAGAAATGAGATGCGTTAAAGATTGCATTGCCTAGAGCTTAAGGGAGATTTATGGCACATATACATGGTTCATGCATGGTTTGCATGAAATTTTTCCTTAAAATTTATGGCAGAAATCACATCTAGAAATGACATGCCTTAAGAAAGGATGAGATCAACTATTTTAGCTACTTTAGGGTCAACTAATTTAGGTTTAGTTTTTAGGCCTTAAAATTTTCCTTGAATTAAAGGGAGTAAGCCTTGAGTTTGGGGGATCCTATCCTATGGAAGTTCAACTAATTTAGGTTCACTTTTTAGGCCTTAAATTTTGTCTTGAATTAATGGGACAAAACCTTGAGAAATGACACATGCTTTAAAGTTAATGGGAGAAATCCAACATGATACATGCTTTACAAACTTTGCCTAAAAATTTATGGGAGAAATGACACATGTATGGGATAAATGACACATGTACATAGTTTTCCTTAAAGTGGTTGTGGTTTATGGATATTAAAATGAAGAACTTCTATTTAGATCTATTCCAGAGATTGACTGTAGGGGCATTTACTGGATATGTCACCATTCAGAAAAGATGAGATCCAGAGGCTACCTAGCCCTTTACAGACTCTGCCTTTAGAACTTATAGAAGTTAACACTCAACAGATAGACTAAAATCCTATGGAAGTTCAAAATCGTATGGAAGTTCAGCTACTTTAAGTTTTTAGGCCTTAAATTTTGCCACGAATTTATGGGAAAAAGCCTTTAGTTTGTGGGAAAAATGGCATATCCATGGTTTTCCTTAAGTTTATGGGAGAAATCAGATCTATAAATGACATGCCTTAAATTTTGCCTTGCCTATAGTTTAAGATAGAAATGACATGTACATAGTTTTCCTTAAATTTTGCATTATAGTATATGGGAGAAATGACATTGTCTTATAGTTTTTGGGAGAAATGACATAGAAATGACATATGTCAAAAGTCACAGGGTTTGCCTTAGAATTTAGTTTTCCGTGAAATTTATGGGAGAAATCACATCTAGAAACCTTTATTTTGACATCTATAAATAGGCTAAGAACATTAAGAAAAAAAAAATCAACCTACAAATTAGTTATGTCCTTAATAAGAAGTATGATTTAGCACTTATTAAATTGTTTAATAATTTATATAATGTAATTTTCTGCTTGTACTATCATTCATCCTTGATATGTACAAGGATTTTACAACTTCAACATCAACCTACACTATAATCATAAATTAGTTATGTACTTAATAAGAAGTGTGATTTAGCACTTATCAAATTGTTTAATAATTTATAATAATTGATATGTACAAGAATTTTACAACTTCAACATCAACCTACACTATCATCATATCATTGTAGCCATGTCAATCTAGATTATTTATATCCATTACATCATAAAACACTCCAGTTTTAACATTTTAAAAGAATAAAGCAACATGGAAGGTGTTAATCTAGGCACATTAATACACTCCACTTTTAACATTTTACAAGAATAAAGCAACATGGAGGGTGTAAATTTAGGTACATTAATAAAATACAGCCATGTCAATCTAGATTATTAAGATCCATTACATCATATTCAACACAATATAGATTATTTATGTCCATTACATCCTAAAACACTCCACTTTTAACATTTTACAAGAATAAAGGAACATGGAAGGTGTAAATTTAGGTACATTAATAAAGTACATCCATGTCAATCTAGATTATTAAGATCCATTACATCATAAAACACTCCACTTTTAACATTTTACATTTTACTCCATTTGATTTTGGGGGATCCTATGTTATGGAAGTTCAACTACTTTCAGTTTTTAGGCCTTAAAGTTTTCCTTGAATTAAAGGGGGAGAGCCTTGAGAAATGACACATGCTTTAAAGTTAATGGGAAAAAGCCAATGACACATGCTTTAAAGTTTTCCTTAAGAGTTTATGGGAGAAATGACACATGTATGGGCGAAATGAAACATGTACATTATTTGGCTTAAAGTGGTTGTGGTTTATGGATATTAAAATGAAGAAATTCTATTTAGATCTATTCTAGAGATTAACTGTAGGGGAATTTACTAGATATGCCACCTTTCATAAAAGATGAGATCCAGAAGCTACGTAGCCCTTTACAGACTCTGCCTATAGAACTTGTAGAAGTTAACACTCAATAGACAGACTAAAATCCTATGGAAGTTCAGCCACTTTAGGTTGAATTTTTAGGCCTTAAAGTTTCCCTTTAATTAATGGGAGAAAGCCTTTAGTTTTAGAGTAACCTTATAAAATGCATTAATGTGAAGATAGTACGTTACCTACAAAACAATGGAATTGAAGATTGTGGTTATATATCAGAGTTCTTTTATGACATCTTTATCTTCCCTACCTGAAATGCTATTATCTTCATTTCCCTGTATATTTGAGGGTACTAAAAGAATGGATTTTCTGAATGGCATGGTTTTCAATATGTGGAGTTGTTTGTTGTTTTTACTTGGTATTCTCGAAGGGCTAGACATTTCGAATAATTTCTGAAGGTTGTTTTATTTGAAGTCAATCATGTCATTTTGAAACAGAGAAAAGTTAAGCAGGAAGGACGAAAATGAAAATAGTTTAAGGCAGTCCATTAGTGAGACTTAGTAAGGCCGTGGGACACATCCAACATTAGGCCATTGAGTTATGGATTCACTTACAGGTATTGAGTCCTACTCATTTTACCTATAAGTGTTTATCATTTTTTTGTTGATCACACAAGCTGGGTTTGGTTGGAGGTTTTGCAGTCAAGGTTTGTTTATTCAATTACATGGATTCCCTTGTGGAAAGTTTAAATTAGTTGTCTATCAATTTAAGCCTATACGGTTCAAGGGTGAAAATGTGAAGCTGGGTTACACTTTTTGCCATTTTTTGAGAAAAAAATTTCATTTTTTTTCGGTTCTTCAACTTTCTGCAAACTATAACAATTTTTCTATGTAGAATTTCATTTTGCGATAAAAATAAAAGTTGTGAGAATTTTTGTTAGCTTTCTATTAATTATTTTTTGAAATTTTTTTATGCAAATTTGATATGTCAACTTAGCGTTTTTTTGAGTGTGTGTTTCTTAACAATCAAAGGATGCACATGAGAGTCACCTTGGCCATATGTGTATTCATATAAAAAATTTATTATTTTGAAGAAAAAATAAAAAAATGTATTTACAATCTAGATAGAGTCTACTTCGGTTTCGTCATATTTATGAAGCCAATGGATGCATATCATAATTATTATAATTTTTTGAACTGATCCAATATGAAAAAAACTGCATATTTTGAATATGTTTCACGACACAAGAAATTTCTTAACATATAAGTTATAAACTAAAAATCTAAAAACTACCCATTAGAGACGACGGACCAATGTAATGCCCCATAATTTTTTCAATTTTTTTTACAATGTATTTTGGGAGATACAAAATTTTGATTTCACTGAATCACAATGACCCTCAGAAATTGTTTGCACCCATTTTATTAGAAAAATAATTAAAATTAGTAAATGTTTATGAAATTCCATAAAAGTTATATTTCCTGAAAGTAGATTCAATTCTGAAAATGCTTGTCTTGGTTTTGAAAGTTAATTAACAACCTTTCATGGAGTTTAATCAGTCCAAAGTTGCAGAACCGTATTCAGAGCCTGGTTTTGCGTAATTGGTGACGCATTAGTTCGGCAGAAATTTTAATCTAAGTTCGGTCGAACTATGTTTTCCGTCGACGGCTCGTTAAATATAACGACACATTAGTTCGGCCGAACTTTTAATCAAAAGCTCGGCCAAACTATTTTGTAGCTTTCCATCGGTCGGAAATTTTTGCGGAGCCCCTACTAAAACACATTTCGCGACAATATAAATTGCCGCGAAATCATTCACAATTTTCGCACATTGGCACATTTCATCTGATTTTACAAAGATATTGGTTTGGGTTTTAGAAATTTTCTTCAAAATTTGGATTTAAGAGCATTTCTTGGAAGCAAACGGATTTTACAAAGAATTGTTTTGGGTTTAAAGAATTTTTTTGGAAGACATTTCTTGAACGCGGCCTGATTTTGCAAAAAATTGTTTCGAATTTAAAAAATTTTCTTGGACGTTCATTCAAAAGACATTTCTTGGAGGTATGTACGTGTTTTGAGTTTAAGTAAATCTTTTGAGCTTCGTTTCATTTTTATAAGACATTTTTCTCTCGATTTTTTTCAAGTAAGTGTTTTGAATTGGAGTATGTATTTTTTGCAAAAAATTTAAACTGAATTTTTTTAAATTAAATCTTTTGTGACATTTTTTGTAATCGAGTTATTGTCTAATTTTTTGAAGGAAATTTTTCGAACATCATACCTTATTATCATGGGAAATCGAAGAACTTGTGCGAGAAAATATGATCGAAAAAGAGACCTTGAAGAACGTAGAGAAGAGACGAGAAAATCTCGCAAAAGAAAGTTAGAAGCCCTCTCAAATATTGAAGAGGAAAATCAACCTCAAGCAGAAATTGAAACAGGTATGTAAATATAAATATTATGATTTATTGATATATTTAAAATTTTTATAATGTAAAATGTGAAGCTTAATTTTTATTTGATGAATTAATTTGAAAAAATATTTTGTTTAATGTAAACAGACAGAGATATTCCTCAAAATATTGAAGAAGAAAATCAATCTCATGCAGAAATTGAAGCTTGTATGTAAATGTAAATATTATGATCTATTGATATATTTACAATTTTCCTAATGTAAAATGTGAAGCTTAATTTTTATTTGATAAACTAATTTGAAAAATATTTTTTTTAATGTAAACAGATAGAGATATTCCTCAAAATATTGAAGAAGAAAATCAACCTCAAGAAAAAATTGAAGGAGGTTTGTAAATGTAAATATTATGATCTATTGATATATTTACAATTTTCCTAATGTAAAATGTGAAGCTTAATTTTTATTTGATGTACTAATTTGAAAAATATTTGAAATTATAGATATATTTATTAATTTAGTTGTTTATTGAATATGTACTATTTTTTCGAATATGTACAGATGAATTCACTATCGATAATGAGATGTTAGAAAATGTTGACACTCACACATATGGAGATAAAAAACCTGACCATGTTATACGATATCGTGTTAACTGCATTTTTGAAAAGTATTTCTTAAATGAGCAGGTGACAATTCAGGCTCAAATGTTGAAAGGTCTCCTATCATCAAAGAAATTAAAAGAAGCGACGACACTATTGGCTATTCAAAAATCAACCAAAGATAGAAAAATAAAGGAAGAGCTGACAAAAAATATGAATAGTGCTATAAAGTCAATTAAGAGATCTAGAGAGAAAGATGTTTCAATTGTACGTAGAGGAATACAAATGGCGATGGTTTCACCAAGTACTCAAGAGAATCGTTTGGTAACATCTATGGCACGAGCACTGGGAACCTCGCGAAAAACTTTGCACAAACATCGGAAATTTCGGCTGCAAATAGATGTAAATGATGAAATCGCTTGTTGGAGAGCTATTTGTAGGCAACCATACAAAGATAGACTTGGAGAAAATGTTAAAAAAATAATATACGAATATTGGAAAAAAAATTCGCGTGTTTCACCAACTGCAAGACATGTGATGCGAAGAAGAATAGCAAGAAATCAGTACGAAGAACATGAAAAACATCTCTTGGAAACCACTCAAATAGAGTTATTCAACAAGTTCAAAGAAGAGAATCGTCAAATTCATGTTTCACTCAGTGCTTTTGTTCAACAAAATCCATGGTATGTAAAACCTATCACCGTACGCGACACTTGTTGTTGCCGTTATCATGTGGAATTTGAGTTATATTATGACACATTCCTTTATTTCGGTAGAACATTATGGAAGGATTCACCTCCTCCTTCCACTATCCATGAATTCATATCTCAAATTCTATGTGAAAGAGAAAGCGATGAACTATTTCACAAAAAGAAATGTGTTGGTGGTAAAAATGCGATGATTGTGGAAATTTGACTAAATTTCAAAACAAATATCGTATTGATATAAATGATCAATCATTGTCCAACATGAAAGTGAAATGGAAGAGATATGAATATATCAATACATCGATTCAAGGTGAAAATAGTGTTAAAAGAATTGAATTACTAGAAGACGAAATTTTTCTGATAGACTTTTTGAGAAAGTTTGAGGCAGAAATTTACAAATACACCAAGCATTCCCGTAGAGCTCGATGGCAAGACTTGCAATTCAAAAAATCTCGTGAATTTTTTCCACCAGGGACTATTTTGTCAGTGATTGATTTTGCAGAAAACTACACATTTGTTCCACAAAAAGAAATTCAGAGTGAATACTATCATTCTGACCAAGTCTCCATGCTCGTCCATATTATATATAGACATGTTGAACAAAATGTCGATCATATAGAAAGCACGAGTGAAAATCGACATATCATTAAAGACTATCACTTTTATATCAGTGACGATCGTACACATGATACATGTTTTGTACAACATTGTTTTGGAAAAAATTATGATTCATTGAAAAATCGTGGAATAACATTCAATGAACATTGGATATGGTCGGTCAGACAGATGCACAGGTCAATTAAAATTTTCATGATCATTCTTTTGGTTGTGTTGTCTTCATAAAAAAACTTGCATTAAACATTGTTGGAATTTCTTTGAGACTGGCCATGGAAAAGGAGAACATGACGGTGCAGGAGCATGCATAAAACGAGTACTTCGAAGATATCAAATGAACCACTCTGCAAGCCGACTTGTGAATGCTGAAGAAGTTGTTCAATGGTGCATCGCTGCTCTAAGCCATGAGAGAAACCCATCAAGAGAAGTGTGAAGGTACACTCAATTTAATTTATATTGGAAATCTAATTTTAAACATTGTACATTTATCATGCAATGATTATCTTTGATTGTATTTTGATATCATATTCACAAATTCTTCTTCCAATTTTCCATATAAATGTTTTTCTGGCATATTGGAATCGAAGACGTAGATAGATCAATTGGAAATGACGTCGAAACAATAAAAGGGACTCGAAAATTGCATTTAATTCAAACAAAGTCATCAATAAATGTGTTTGCATTGGATAGAAGAAAATATTCTTGTTTTTGTGATGTTTGCATAGACAATACAAAATCCAATGACGTTTGTGAAAAAAAAATGTATGTGAATGATTGGAAACATACAGAGCTAAATACAAAGGGAAAAATGTCTGTTGCAATGTTTGAAGAAATGCAATTAGAGGAAACTACAATATCATCCGATGGTGATAGAGTTTCTGATCTTGTTAGAGAAGGTAGCATTTGAATTACTTTCTAATGATTTAAAAATCTAGAAATAAATTTAAATATGTATAATTTTGTTAAGTTTATTTTATTGTGCAGGAGATGTTTTTGCTGTAATTGCACCTATTGACAACAATGAAAATTTGAAGTATTATTTGATGCGTTGCACTGAACGAAAAATGAAATTATTAGAAAACTATAATGATCACTGATTTCAATATGACAGAGGGTCTATTATACTGAAAGGTTATTTTTTCAGACAAACTCATAAAAGTGGAGACTTTTTTTAGTTTGAAGACTATGAATCTGATTCCATAAGTTGTCAATATAGTCACTTGGTGTGTGCAGCACGCATAAAGTTGATAGAAGTTCAATCAAAGAAAAAATAAAAAATTAATAAATGGAAAATGTCAAAATCAGATCATGAACGGATTATTGAAGATGGAATTCCATTAGAATTTTTTTGGGTGAATTGTCCAACAATTTATTCTCTTTGGATTAAATATGTTTTATAACTTCCAGTGCTCAACTAAAAATTTAGGTGCTTATGTTATTTGTGCAAGTTTTTTCACATGTACAAATTGTTTTGGTACAAGCACGTGCTCTAGTATCAACTGAAAGTAGCTTTTCTATACATATGCATTGATGAAAAATGTTATTTGGATATATATATATATATATATATATATATATATATATATATACATGTTCTAGAATGAAATTAATTGTTCTAGTTTTACTATGTGCATTGATGAAAAATTATTTACGTACTCAATCTATATGTTCTAGAATGCAATTAACTAGAACTACTTTTTCTATGTGCATTGATGAAAAAATAGTTGGATTTTCTGGTAAAAAGTTTCCATAATGTAAATAAATCGACAAGGCTACCTATTTAACTGCATTAATGACATTGATCCAAATTCAAAAAACATATATATATGTACTACACTTATATTTCCAATCAAAATTAAAGGGATAATTCGTACATATCTACTTCTTTAAACTCTTCTTTCATTTAGAGCTCAATTGATACATGGTTAGTTGCATTGAAAAGCTATGTTCTTCCTATTAGAATTTTTTTCATTCAAGCAAAAATACATGGAGAGATCAAAAGCAAACTTAAAATTCCAAATGTACTTCAACCATCCAAAAGGGATTTGTGCAACATTACTTGACATGCCATGCCAATTATAGTGAACAACTATCCAAAAGAAACATTTAACATTATATACCACATGTGCCAAATGTATATTGAAACCATCCAAAACTTTAAAATTTTAAAAACTTTTGATAAGATATCGTGCAACATTAAAACATTAAACATCACATGCGAAATGTAGATTGAAACCATTCAAAACTTGAGTTTAAAAAACTTTTTGATCATATATAGATCGTTAATTCACATGCCATGCCAATTATAGTTCAACTAGATGGACAATAGAAACATTTAACATTATATACCACATGTGCCAAATGTATATTGAAACCATCCAAAACTTTAAGTTTTAAAAACCTTTTGATTATATATCGTGCAACATTAAAACATTAAACATTTAAAGTTCATTAAATATCACATGCAAAATGTAGATTGAAACTATCCAAAACTTGAGTTTTAAAAAATTCACATGCCATGCCAACAACATTAATTTATAGATAACAACATTACTTCACATTCACATGCCAAAAGTACTAAAACCATCCAAAAATTAAACAAAACAAATTATATAATAACAATGTAATAAAATATGTCCAAAAATTGTAAATCTCACAAGTATCAAACTGTATCAAGTTTAACAAATTTTAAAACCATCTAAATTTTGAAATCAAATCTACTGTAAATCATGTCCATCAAATGGAGACGGATCTCGCGTCTTCCCTACTAGGGTCTCAGTCAGCGCCCTATCCTGTGAATGGGAAACCTACATACACAATGCACATGTACTTGAACATTAAAATTTGATGTTTTAAAAATGAATGAGAATATATATATCTAGAACTTCATGTAAAAAACAAAATATAACAAAAAAATCATGCAATACCTCGTAAGGTTCCCTCTCCATTTGATGAACAGGTTCTCCCATAAGAACATCTGCGGTGGTAAACTGTACAATATACATGTACAGTTATATATATATATATATATATATATATATATATATATATATTAAAAACTTTCAAATGAAAATGCATGTGTACATATATAAACTTATTTTCAATAATATTAAAAAAAGGAACTAAAGACAACTTGTTCAAATGCTGTGGATGTTCCTATCTCCGTCGCTAGAGTCCGCGGATTAAAGAAATCTTCTATAGGAACCTAAATTCAAAATTTTTTAAATAACTCAAAATATAGATCTCTCTCTCTCTCTCTCTCTCTCTATATATATATATATATATCTCAATTTTTAATGGAACTTTTTGAGGTAGAATATATATATAACTTTTAAACATAAATTTTAAACTTGTGAAAAATTGTCCATACTTGTGGCTCATCTCCCAAGGAAGTGGAAGGTACATCTCCCAAGGAAGAAGAAGGTACCGCCATCCCAAAAACATCAGACGGAATCAGTACCTGTTAAAACATTTTATCAAATTATATATATACATACATGTACATGTGTGGCAACAATTATTTATTTTAGAGTCACTTAAAAAACACTAACATTTTCCAACATATCTTGATGGTCAGACCCATCTGCATCATTTGAACCAGAGGTCCCGAATGTGATATTAACATTTTCGTCACGCATCATGCCTGAGAACTGCAAATGTTGTTTTAACATATAATCATACATTTTTGTTAGATTAATGTACACATACAAATAAATGTATAGATGTAAATACACATGTATTTATTACAAATTGTACACATTTATATGTAAAAATAATTTCAAACCCTAAGGTCACTAACACATACCGTTCTGGTGCCCTCTTCCTCATAAAAAATTAGGTCTTGCAGACCATTGTGACAATTTATTGCATATGTTCGGAGATCTTCAACATTCATGTCGTAAATCTGCTCATATGTACGATAAACAAAATTGGCACGTGCATTTTCATGTGCTCTTTATCGATTTAAACAAAGATCGACTCCACTCAATCCGCTATGAACATTGTCGATCATAACATCCCTTGCTTCTCGACTTATTTGAGAAGTCGCATCCATCTCTGATCGCAGAGTTTCGACTCAAAACGGTCAACTCACCAATGGCGGCTCAGGGCGAGGCAACTCCACATCTCTCTTAGCGCCCTTACGGTCATATAATCGACCTTTCCCCGGGCCAAAAAATTTTGAATGAAGGTCATTGTAGTTGGGTTTCATACCCAAAAAAAATTCTGCATAAAACATTTCTGCAAAATAAATAGGAACCTCATCGTTCCATGGAAGCCTTCCAAAGGCCGCAAGATGCCGATCATACAAATAACGAGCTATGTCTGGGTGCTTGAAATACTACAGCTTCAAAATTTTTCTTTTTGGCCCTTCCTTATAATTAAACATTGACTTGGCCACTTCTCTTGTAACGTTTTGTTTAATGTCCTCCCATTTATCGGGACCCATCACTGTTTCTTTTCTCTTTCTCATTAGTTCTACAAATGAATCAGTCGTTGGCCCAAGAATTTTGTACACATTTACCATTTCACCCAATGAATGCGTAACTATTTCAAGGCTTTGTTGACTCTCAGTAGGTAGAGACAAAGCCACGAGATATCTTTGCAATTTTCCATGAAGGCTTTCACACCTTTGTAAGGTGCATTCCGCCATGTTGGTTTCCCATGGTATATCAGTAATCTCAACCGGATAAGTTGTGCCGGGTTGATAGCCTTCTTCTTGAATGTAGTGAGCTGCCCTGCGTCTATTTTGACCACTAGCTTGAACATTTTCGGCCTCTGCATCAATATATATAAAATTTCGTATATTAGAAAAAACACATGTAAAAAAAGTTGTACAAATTTAATGAAAAAATATTGAAATTGATGGCAACCTTGATGTTGTTGGTTAACATCTTCTCCAACATGACCCTGCTGAGAACCAGACCCAGAATGACACTGCTGAGAACCAGACCCACAGTGACCCTGTTGAGAACCAGCAGCCGTTGATTGGCCTTCAGGGGAATAAATATCACACCCTTCCCGCAACCTACTACCACTCATACCTCGACCAGTTGACCTTGGCCACACTCCATGGATGGAGTAGAAACCCTTCTCCTCTTACCTCCTAAAAATTAAAATATGAAACTTATTAAAAACTAATTTAACTCACAAAGTTAATAAAAAATCAATTCCATATGTACACACATGTATGGAGATTTAAGATTATATTTAAATACCGTGAACATCCCCCGATCCCTGAACCTCCATATGGGATTCGGTTGATCTTCGTCGTTCATCCTCCATGATATATATCTATTGGTTGACATTTACACAAAATAGATTTCAAAAAATCAATTTGTAATTTAGTGTACACAAATTATGTAGAACACAACTTTCAAAGCAATAATTGATCATGTGTGAAACTAAATTTAATCGAACAAGAAATTATAAAAATGATAAGTTCACCAAATTGCGCTTTAAAGGGTGGGAGCACACTTGGTATAAAATTTACCACTTATACACTTTAGTTTATGGGAGAAATGACACTTGTACATAGTTTACCTTAAAGTTGTCGTGTTTTATGGATATTAAAATGAAGAACTTCTATTTAGATCCATTTCAAAGATTGACTATAGGGGCATTTACCAGATATGTCACCTTTCATAAAAGATGAGATCCAGAGGAAACCTGGCCCTTTACAGACTCTGCCTATAGAACTTGTAGAAGTAAACACTAGAGGCATTAACAATATCAAAGAATGTTTTCATGCTCAGACATGGGAATGTGTCTCTTTCCCTACAAAAAAATAGTTCAAGGTAGTTAATCTTCATAGACATGTCATCAAGCAGGTCAATGTGATCATCCCCAACTTACTTTTTATGAAATTAGGCTTGGAATCCTCTACAACCTGGTGGATGGAGTTGAATGGAAACTAGGTCAAGGCCTTTACAAAATACATGCTAGTGAATAACACTTACTAGGTTATGCCAACAAATAATGTGGGACAAATTTTTTCTCCTCGAGGTTGTCCAATTCAGGTGGTATCTATTCTAACTTCTGCTTCCTCACAGTTTCTCTCTAGTTACAAATGTCATCCTTGCTTATTCTAGTTATCTATTTTTCAGTTTCTAAAGTGGTTCTGAATTTTTTTCTCTCCTTATCTCCTCTCTCACTCCCTGATCATCTCATCAAACATACACATTGGATTCTGTTCATCTTTTGCTAATACTGAAAAGGCCTCATTCACAGTCTAATTGAGGCCAGAGTCATGCTGCTCTTCTCTTTGCTTAGAAAGTGAAACACTTTGAGACAATATCTTGAGTGGTTTATTGCGATGATGTGTCACTAAAGTTATAGAACTCTTGGTGTGATTTTCTTAGTCTTCATGAGCAAAAATGTCATTTTCGATCATTTTTTATTAGCTTCTGCATACAGCAGATGTTATCAAAATTGCAACACAATCATGTTCCATGACCATGAATTATGAATGATGAAATTTAATTCAATGTCTCTTAGAGTTGCAAGGTGGAATTGATAGAACTATTTGATTTCTTTACCATAAATGGATATCTCCTTTCATCTATACCTTTCTCTACCATCTTATTTCCAAGTGAAATGGGTATTTTCACATTTTGAATGCCATTACCATGTAATTTGGTAGCCTGCTAGCTAGACCTATCACAAGTAAGGTTGTCATACCAAACTATTTCTCTTGCTCAACTCAGTGACCATGACTCTCTTCTCACACTGCTTACCATATAAGATCTTCAATTTTACATTTCACGCAAAGTTGGGGGTTCTAGGTCTACACCTATTAGGTAAAGTTACATATTTTGTCATTGTGGTCCTTAAATTTTGAGGTGTTCCACCTAAAAAAGTAGGCATTAAATATGGATGAAAAGGATTTGTTTTAACTTTGATAGAATTTCCTCGTGGAATTATTGAATTTCTCGACAACATCATGCTAGCTTTGTTTAGAGAAGAAGGTTTTGGAGAAATTGAATTCTTTCGACTTATTTTTGGCATTGAAGTTTGAGATAGTAGTTTTGATGACTCCATTGATGACCTTGCTGAGGAATTTGATGCACACAATATTGACTTTGAAGATGGTTTAGAGGATGTTGAAGAAGTTGTAGATTTTGGTGTTGTCACTGAATGTTTCTTTGTTGTTGGACTTGATCAAGACATGTAATTTAACTTTATGAGCAGATTGAAGACCTTGAAGAGGTTTTAGATTTTGTTGTTCTCACTGAAGGTTTTTGTCTAGTTTTGTTTCTTAAACCATCATTTCCATAGGACATTTTTGGTGAATAGATTCTTGACCTTGATGAGAGAATATGATACCTTGAAGAGGCTACATCTTTTGGTGACGTCACTAATTTTTTCTCTATTATCATGTTTGTTAAACATCTCCCTTAGGGTGAGGCAACTCCACACATATTGTACAGTTTATGGGACAGAAAACAATATGTAGAAATATTCACTTGGTTTTTATAATTGGATAGAAGAATGCCTTAAAATGACCTTGTATGTCTTCTCATCTTAGAGCTCAAATTTTTAGGAAGGATTTAAGTATCCACCTTTCAAGAATCACTAGAAGAGGTTGATAAAGAATATAGGAAGACAAAAAACTAACCAGTGGTGTACTAAATGGATTTCTTGGGATGTAGATTGGCATATGGACTTTAGATAGCTAGAACTTTTCCAAATAAGTGAATGTATTTGAAAACCAAACCTCTAGTTTATTTTGGATTAGACAAGGTCTAGAATTTGACAAGTGAATTCCCTCTTTCTTCCTCTTACATGTCCAATGATCAGAATCTGGATTGAGGGAAAAAAATTTCCTAAATAAAAATTTTTCATTTTATTTGTACACATGAGTTTTTAAAAGCTAATTAACTCATAAAGTTCTCACAAAATACACTTAAATCTTGACACAAACCCCTTCCCAATTGGCTAACTTTAGACGATCCTAAACACATTTTTATTTAACTAATGAGGGAGATAGCCCAATGAAACTAGTTTGTCCATATTCAAATCAAGTTGGTATCAAAGTGCAATTTAGCTCATTTTAGTCAATGTTAGTTAGAAGAATTAGCTATTGGTTTCTGTCTTCAATTTCCTCTCAAAATGAATGTGTACGTGCTTTTGAGAGACACATTAGAGGAATAAGGTCCAAATTTTTCATGAAAATGTGCTATGAAAGTAAAGGGTTAAAGGCAAACATGTACAAGGCATAGTTCATACAAGGCATAGTTGAGCCAAATGTTGTTGAGGGATGGCCTAATTATTTGGGTCTTGGTTATGGAAAACATGATGGAGAATTCTCCAAAGCCAAGGAGGCACATGAAGTTGTTCCAAGAACGAATTTTATTTCGTGTTCATTACCTCAAGCTTGTGAAGTTTGTGTTCATGATGAATGGAAAAGTTTGACACCCACTTTGCAAGAAGATGTTAATAAACATGTAGCTAATGAGAATGTAAAAGAAGAGGATGTTGAAAGCTCTATCTAGTCATTGAATTCATTGCCAGTATTCAGAGGAGAGCCACTACCTCATCAGATTCACCTCCTCAAGAAGATGACAATGGTGAATGTTCAAGGTATAAATTTTCCTTTAATCAAATTGCTTTTGATTATGATAAACATGGTAAATATTCACATAAGATATATAAAATAACTTGCACATGTTCCTTTTGTGGTTTGAATAATCATAATGTTTATAGACGTTGGAAGAAGATATCCATGCACATTGAAACTTTCTAAATAAATGAGGCAAAAAGTAAAAGGCCCATTGGACAAGGAAAATGTTGTTGAAAATAAGATGCAATTGTTTATTACTCATTGCCATAAGAAAGGTCACCTTGTGGACAAGTGTTGGACTTTGTATCCAACAACTCATCCACAACATTTGAAGAAGGTGGAAAGAGATAACGACAAGAATGGAGAAGAGGATTCCATAATCGATGAGGGTCAATATGATTCACATGATGAAGTGCAGCTAAAAGATGCGCCATTGAAATGGTTTGCTAATAGATGGTTAGATTTCTTATCCAATTAAGGCCTTGCATGTATTTTGATGTTTCATGAATTTCTTTGCAAATTCAAAGTATGGTGCATGTTGCATGAAGCAAGATGTTGAAAGTAGAGTTATGTTGACACACTTAAATGCAACAAATATGGAAATTTGTACATGAGCTATTATTTGACTTGAGAGTCGGTTGTTTGAAGAGGCATGTTTTGTCAACTTGTGTTTGGTTGATGGTTTTGTACACCAATATGTAAGAGTACATGGAGATATTCACATGATGTGAATTTTTTTTCTTTGAAGGAGAAAAATGATATGTCAGCGAGATATGTTTCTTGCATGATGTGTTTTTCAGTTTGATGGTTTTGTTTGTGACAAGACGTCACAAGATTTTGGGAAGGTCCACTCTTGAGCGAGAGCCTCATGATTACAACCTAATCATGAGAATCAAATGGGAGTGCATCCTTATTTTGAAAACAAATAGGATTTTGAGCTACCTAGGACTCAAACCATTATTTTTAAATTTGAAATATCATGGTGTGTTGTTTCAATGCCTAAATCCAAAAACCTAACATAAATTGTTTTATTCCTTTTTTGCAGGATTTAGTTGGTTATATTAAAATTCAGTTGAATTTAAAATTCTTGGCTTAGTGGCATGAACCAAACATATTGTACATATTAAATGAGAAATTTCGCTCTCCCAATCATTTCTAAATCACCCATATCACCAAGAAAACATGTTTTAAAAGAACATACTTTGGTATGGGAAAGACCTTAGGTTTCAAATATTATAAGAAGGTTTTTCATATGGTTGAGAGAATGTGGAAAATAGAATCCATAAACAAATTATTTTTCAAAACATATTACTTTCAAAGTATCAACAAGGAATGTACAAGGGTGTTCAATGAATTAACTCTATTTATTTAAATTCCATGATGTATATCTTACTCATAATTTTAACAAATTATTAAATAATGATCTAGATTGGATAATTATATTATTTGTCATATATTTTGATGCTCATAGAGTGAAAAAACTGAAAGAATCAACTTGTAGGGTCATTTTAATGGTGGGTGGAGAATTGGGGTCTAAAACCTTTTGGAGTCATTTTGAGGCATTAAATGACATTTATGGGGGTCAAACGATTATCCCTTGTGCTGAAATCTTGACCATTATTCTACACTTAAAGACATATCCAATGGTGCAATAAAAACATCAAACGAAGTTAATTCAAAATTTATGCCTTTAGTAAGTCTACCTATCATGTGGACCACCATGGTATGAGAGAATGAAATCTTAGCCCCGTTACTCATGCATGGAAAGCTAGCTACATGTGGAATTTTAACAAGAATATAAAAGGTCTAAAATCACAAACCTCGTTAATGGTTGACAGAGTCAAATCTTACACCTAGTTGGCTATCACACTATGTTAAATACTTGGCCACTAGGAGGAATAAGAGTTCCATTTTCTGTTATTGTATTTTGTTCCATAGTTGAAAATACAACTAGGAGTGTGAAGTTAGAGAGAAAAATGTATGAAGTTAAGTTTTTATAGCAACCTTACATGCTAAAAGTCTTAGCTAACTCTAGAGAGATTACCTGTTTCTTTGTACTCACATATTTTCCATACCAGAAAAGAAAGACTAGAGCATGTTTACATTTTAGTGTTGTTTTTCTCCCATAAGGATTTCCTAGGGAAAAAGGAGTCTAGAGCATCATTACTTTTTAGGGTTGCTTGTCTCCCATATAAGGATTTCCTAGGAAAATAATTGTGTTGATTGTCTAGAGATATTTATGTGTGTGTTTCATTATGTTCTCTATTTCTTACATTGTGTTTCATTATGTTTTGTATTTCTTGCATTTCCGCGCTCCTATTTTTCTTTCCAATCAAGGTTTATAAAATAACATGAGAAGCAACATGATAATTGGAACAATCATTTTCATTATCTATATGGAAGGCAAGAAGGATTATATCCCCTTAAGCTTAAGCTTATGTAGTTTGTCAATTTTTATCATATATTTTTTGGTAAGGGTCAATGTTTTTTTATCTATAGTACAAGTCATGAGATCCCCAATTTTACCTCATGTAAAGCATGATTCTAGGATTACTACAATTTGTACTTGGTTTTTTATTGTGATGATGCCCTGTCTCAATCACTTGGACATCTCTCTATGGGTAGTTAAATCTTTATAACAATACTTAAGTAATATTTATCTATTTGTATTATGTGAAATGTAAAAAATGGTATACTATTTTTCATAAAATTGGGTTGAGTTTATCATGTATATTTAGATGAAAGTTGATAATATGACACGTTTTCTTTAAAAGGATCTAAAAATTTTGTTAAAGTATGAATTTGCAATTTTGTGTGGCTCTCTATCAACTTTCACTTCCTCATTTCTAGAAAAAATCTACTTGCTCATTTGTATACCCACTTTCTATTCAAATGCATTAGTTTTGAACTTTCGATAACTATGTTTTTCCACACAGGAAAATTATATGTCACATTTTATACTAAAGTTCTAAATATTTTTTTGAAGTTTGGATTACTGTTATTCTTTTATATAATTTAACATTAGATATAAGTTTAAATTGAAAGCTACTTAGATGAAATATAGCTTAGATATGGCATTTGAAAATTATTATCTATTTATTAAACTAAAGGACATAATTATTACACATGTTTAATTTACATTCAAATGCTTCTTTGATTTATCTCCTATAGCTTAATGTAATGCTAGATATATAATTTAAGTTGAAGGCCCATGAGATAAATGACTTCTATGTGACATTTGTATTGAATCATCTATTTTTTGTGTTATATGAACATAATTGGTACGGATATCTAATTTGCATTACTAATATGTCATGCTTCTTTAATTTATCTTTTATAGATAGCCGGATTGCATCCCTTTTGACTTTGGATATGTGGGCAATATTCATCCACATATTTTTCTATCATAAAGCAATGAGTAAAATTGTAAATTCCATTTTTGTCAATGTTAAGGTTAAGCACATGGATTAAAGTTTTATATATTAGATGAGGAGGCTATGTATTACATATGGTCTTGAATGAGATTTTGGACTCTTTAGATATATATATAAAGAGTCCAAATGCTCATTCAAGACCATATGTAATGCATAGCCTCCTCATCTAACTTAGCCAGGGATTTGCAATACTTTATTTGAGTTGGATAGCTCCATTTAAAGATATTATAATGTTAGATTATTATTTATATAGATTTTTATTATGGTAGTAAAATGTTACCAAAAACCAAAAACTGTACAAATAATATTATTCTAGATATATGTAAAAAGGTGTTAAACACCATGTAAAGCACACACATGGTGTATGAGGAGAATAACACACACACACAAGAGACTCAACACACAATGAAGGATAAGCGTGAGTCTTTCTTATTTTCCATTATCCAAAAATGTACATTTATAGTACAATGGTGTGACTCTTGGTTTCACATTCCAAGGTCACTTGGACTCCATTGTGACTCTTCGCATTCCACACCTACCCATGTAGTATTAGGTGTTCCAACATCCCCCCTTAGTCCGAAGGGGTATGTGTGAGCCCAAGAAAAGAGTTGTAATAAAAATTTGCAAAGTATACATGGCAACACTTGGGCTGAATCAACTCTCTGAAATGTTGGAAAAAAGAGATGGTTTTAGGATGACCACAAACACTGGAACGCAAAACTTGTTGCAGTTCCCGGAACTCTTCCAAAACTGGCAAGAAGCTGAAGGCTTCTGCTAGAGGAATTGTCCCTCATAAAAAAGGGAGACCTTCAACCTAAAATAAGGGAGGTCTACTACCTGTGATGGCTTTAGGATTACCAACAACTCTGGAATGCTTTGAAGCATTTCCTGGAACTCAACCAAAGTTGGCAAGAAGCTGAAGGCTGCTAAGCTGAAGGCTTCTGCTAGAGGAAGTGTTCCTCATATATGAAAGGGAGACCTTCTACCTAAAATAAGGGAGGTCTACTACCTGTGATGGTTTTAGGTTATCCACCAACCAAAGATGATGGTTTAAGGTTATCCACCAACCGAAGGCATGCTCATGGGCATCCGTGTCTCTGGCTACATCTCTGAATCTGGAATGGCGAATTGTGGCTCAGGCTCGCTTGAACTCTGGCTACAACTCTGAATCTCGAATGAGAGATTGTGGCTCAGGCTCGCTTGATCTGTCATCGAAGCTTGTACATGACCACGATTTTCCCCCCTGTCAGGGACAAGGTGAGATGATGGCGAAAAATCAACTGCAAGTTTTCTCAATATCCGTGAACAAGTTCTAACATGTGTCGTAAACATATTCTTGGCTGCTGATGCCCATTGCCAAGAAGAGATCCATCCAAGATGAATCTTGGTTCTTGCAGGAGGCTTGTTTCTGAAGCATCTATCTGAAGAATGAGTGTGCCGACCACAATGCTTGCATGGATGAAGATCAAAACAGTGATCTTTCATATGGCCAATTCGATCACAGTGTTGGCATTTTTCAATCTGATGTTGTTGTGGAACAGGATCTGGAATAGCTGCAGGTGAACTGTCATACATGAATCCAACACTCTGAAATATGATGGGCTTGGTGTAGTCTGGAATATTAAAGGACACATCCTTGTCATATCCAAGACCAGTTCTGTGCTTGTTGTGGAAAAGCTCTTCCCAAGGTCTGATGATGGGCTTGAGAAGTGCAGGTTGAGCTGTTGCATCTGCATGTACATCTTCTCTCTTACAAGGAACTGAATGTTGATCAACTGCAACTTTATCTTCTTTCTTCTGATGAGAGTCCTTCACAATCTTCTGAATAGAAACAGGTTCAGAATGGTGACTCTTTTGCTGAAGTTCGTCTTGTTGAAGCTGAGTTTCCAACTGCAAAAACTCAATCTTTTCATGTGCATCTTGCAAACAAATTTGAATGTTACAAAGAGCATCCTTGCTCATTTTTATCACATCGTCAACATTTGAATGAATGAGGTTATTCAACAACACTAATAACTCATTGATTTTAGCCATTTCAACAACTTAGACTCAAAAAATGAAAGGTGTCGGCTTCAACCGAAAATGCACTCGTTTACAATGTGACTCAACAAATACAAATCACTGCAATGAATTTACAACTATGGAAATCTCAAGTACAAAATTTGCTCCTCAAATGATGGAGGGCAATCAACAATGACTTATATCAACAATTTTCCAACAACTCAAATACACTGATTCCAACTATGAATGAAGAGGAAAATGTAATGTCAGTTCAATACATATCTCTGCAAAATATATGCAGCTGAAAACACTTGTGCAAGAGGCCTTTAAGGCAGCTGAATTTTTCTTCAAAGAGTTGTTTTAAAATGATCGCAAACTTGTCTTCAAATGTCAATTTCTTCAAAAAATCACCCTTATGCCAAAAATCATAAAATGGAAAACTGCAATTGTCTCTATATATTCAGTCTATTTACTCCTCATATGCCATTTTCTTCATTTCATTTCTGCTGTTCTTGTCTTCTCTCTTTTTCCTCTCTCTCTCTCTGCTGTTTTTTTTTTTAATTAATTAAAAATTAATTAAAAAATAAATTAATGGGAATTAATTAGAAATGGAGAGAAGGGGATTAAAAAATTGGAGAGGGATTATAATAATGGGAGGGAAATTAATTGAAAGGGTTGGGGGTAGTATTATATGGGAAGGGGAATTAAAAAAATTTAAAAATCGAATTTTAAAATTGGGAGGGAGATTTGTTAAAAGGGAATGGAAGAAAAAATCGATTTAAAAAAAGGCAAGGGCGGTATTGTGAATGAGGAGGGGCGGATTTAAAAGGAGGGATGGTATTAAAATGATGCAGGGGGCAGTGAACTGTATTGGAGAGAGCGGTATTTTAAAATGGAGATGGTATTGTAAATGGAGAGGGGGCGTGTATGTAAAGGGAGATGAGCGTTGGAGCTTGAGGGTCAAGTGGAAAGGGGTGGATGGGAAAGGAGCCGTGGGTAAGGGGAGTGGCGGTGCTGCGTAAGGAGATGGGTGCGCTGAGAGGATGGATGCGTGGGTAGAGGAAGTGAGCGTTGTAGCCGGGTAGGAAGGAGCTATGTAAGGGTCGGATAGCAGTGTGGGAGGGCCGTAAGGCCAGCGCAGGTGAAGAGGGGGAGGGCAAGTCCGTGCGGAGGAGTCGTTGTGTGTGAGAGAGTATGCGAGGGGAAGAGGGTCCGGGTAGGCGCAGGTATAGGGAGAGAAATCGGTGGCGAGGGGGAGTAGGAACGATTGTAGGGTCTGCGTAGGATAGCAGAGCGTATGAGAGAGATAGCGCAGGTAAAGAAGATCAAACAATATTAAACTTTTCATAAATAATTTAGATAAAAATACATTTTCTAATTTTGATTGTAAATTCTAAGGCTTAAAGCAATAATTTTTCTAATATTTTTTTTTAATTAATAAATAAATAAAAAAACATTTTCAATCAAAATCACATACAACACATAATAAAAATAATTTAAAAACAATTTAAAACTTCATACACTATATGACATTACTATGACAAACAACATAAAAATATACAAGCAAAAAATACATACAATGCATCCATTACATTGGAGTCTTCAGAACATACAATGCATACATTAAATTTGACGGAATTATTCACGACACAATTGGTGTCATTTGTTCATAAAAAATTGTTGAATATGAATGTGCAAATAAGGAGGTTGAAATAAGGAGGTTTCACATTGTCTTTGAAAAATTGAGAATTTGAAAACTATTTTTGCAGGTATTACTTATCAACATATATATCATGAAAAGAATACTGTTGCAGATGAATTGTCAAAGCAAGGGCTGAAGGCTGTTTTTGGAAAGATATATGAAACCAATGCAAAGCGAAGAATATGCTAAATACATACTCTCAGCTGTGTAGTGAGAGAAGCAGATACATATCAATGTCATGGTCTTGGCATTAGTGATCTTCCTTTGTGTTTACTAAGCAGAGGAGCTAGATGTGATTTTGGGATTTTTCTCAGATTTCTAAGTGGATGTTGAAACATGTGCTTAGCATGAAATACTAATGACAGTTTAGCAAGAACAAATTTTGAGCATTGTGAACCGCTTGGGGAAGAAATTCTACTTGCCTCTCAGCCTGAAGGCAAGAGAGATTTTGCTGATACTAAGCCAATCCTCGGTATAGACTCATTTAAGAGAATTTTTTTAATTGAAAAAAAAATGGTTGACCTACTTGGGCGTACATTGAAAAGAACTATCTGCAACTAATGAAGAGATTTTGTAAATTTTGTAAAGTGAAAAGTTTAAGGGGTAGAAAAATATAGTATATATTACATCCAGGAATGCCACAATTATACAATAACTGTAACTCTTTGTTCAAACTGACGTGAATTATGTGATGTCATGGTCTTGGCATTAATTTTAGGAAGGCATTTAAACTTTGTTCTAAATAATCATTAGAACTCTACTATAAGAAAAATAAAGATAGGCGTATCCTATGAAAATAAGCAAATTTTATTCTAGGAAAGATTGATTTGAAATTATAGTTACTTATGCAATCAAATTAAACTGAAGCTTTTGAAAGACTGGTGTGTGTACAAAGTTCAGAATTCTTTTTTTTTTAGAAAGAAAAAAACGCTTTTTTATATCATGATTAATATAAACAGTACATTATACAACATAATAAGTGTAGTGTAAAACACTTCTGAATATAAGAACAACATTGCCCCTATAAACAGAAAATATTGTGATCTGGCAAAAACATACCCATCAGATGATCCCCCCAATTTCTAGTTGGAAAAAATTTAACAAAAGTAGCATGGAGAGATCAAAAAATAACTCCACCGAAAAGCCAGAAGCCATGCATGATTTGAGAATGGGATCGCCATATTCTCTGAACATGCTGTACGCACAGAACTTTGCACAGGCAGGATCCCATATTGCCAAAAAATCCCCAGCACGTCCCACGACATTTACTGTACAAATTTCAGAATTCATTCATGTCTACGCATAACTCATATCCTATCTATAAATCTAAGAATAAAACAATTGCAAACGTAAAAGAATAATAGAAAAAAGTGATTAAAAAATGTTTTTGTTTTTTTTTAAGGTTTATCCAAACGTTTTTATATGCAGAAGAACAAGAAATAAATGAGTCAAATACAATGCAAAAAAGAATAGATCAAAAAAGAGCATTAAACAAAATACTGAAAGAAAACTTACATAAGACAAATTGCTCAAATTCCCTTTTCATTCCTACTAAAAATTTCTGTGAAAAAGAGGTTCAATAAACATACCCAATATCCGACGAAACGAGAAACCAAAAGAGCATCAAAAAGTCTCGGCCGGGAGGTGCAACGCGCGAAAAGAGCAGCAAACAGTCGCAAACAACGCAGGAATAATCAAATCGGTAAACAGTCTAACATCGCGGGCAATTTATTTATAAAAACTAGTTTGGCCGAACTTTTTTAAAAGTAAAAGTTCAGCCGAACTCACAGTTCGGCCGAACTTTTGTTAGAAGTTCGGCCGAACTCTTGTCGCCGGTTTTCCCATATCCGACGAAAATTCTGTTTGCCCACGCCGTTAGTGTGCCGTCAATCTACATGGAATCACGAGTTCAGCCGAACTTTATAACGAAGTTCGGCCGAACTATTAAATAGTTCAGCCGAACTTTATAAAATGTTCGGCCGAACTATTTCCGAAAAAAATTTTCGACCCCCGATTCTCACAAAAGTGTAACCCAGCTTCACGTTTCCACCCTTGCTGTAGTGTGGAAGGAATTGTTATATCACCATTCAACGAGAGGTAACCACTTGAACCATTATGTTTTCTTATCAGATACAAAACAACGAAGATATCCTTCCAAACATTTATTCACTATCTCTGTTTGACCATCGAATTGAGTCTGATATGATGACCTATGAGCTAGTTGAGTACCCAAACAATAAAATAATTTCGTACAAAAATTTCCAGTAAAAATGGGATCCCTATCACTTACAATAATCTTTGGGTTTCCATGTAGCTTTTCAATTGTTTCCATAAATGAAGTAGCAATTGTACTTGCTTTAAATGGATGACATAATGCACAAAAGTGTGCATACTTGGTAAGTCTATCAACTACCACCATGATTACACTCTTTTGTTCTGACTTAGGAAAGCCTATGATAAAACCCATTGAAATCTCCTCCCAACATTGAATTCGAATGGATAAAGGTTGTAGAAGATCCGGGGTCTTAATTGTCTCAACTTTATTTTGCTGGCAAACCAAAAATCCGCTGCAAAATTTTGAATATCAGATTTAAGGGCATCCCAAAAAAATTCTTTCTTCACCCTATGGTAAGTTTTTAAGAATCCCGAGTGTCCTCCTAAAGGAGAAGTGTGAAATTCCAAAAGTATATTTTCTTTTAGTTGGGAATTCTTACAAATATATAAGCGATATTTGTACCATAAGGAATCATTTTTCCAACTAAATGTATCAGACGTACTAGGATTTTGCTGCAATTTTTGAATGAGTGTCCACACTTCTTCATCCTTCCTCCATTCATCCCTTTCTTTGGCTATCCAATTTGGTTGGATAATAGAAATGGCACAAAGCAATTCTTCCACTTCCTCATCCTTTCTTGAGAGTGCATCTGCAACAACATTTAACTTGCCTTTTGTATAGATGATTTCAAAATCATAACCCAACATATTTGTGACCCATTTTGGTTGCTCTTCTGAAGATAGTCTTTGTTCCAAAAAGTGTTTAAGACTATCATGATCAGTTTTTACCTTCAAGTGTCTTCCCATTAAGTAAGGTTGCCATTTATTTAGTGCATGTAGTATTGCCAAAATTTCCTTCTCATAAATAGCTTTCTGTAAATACTTTCCTTTGATAGGACGAATTTCAAAATCATTGCGTCTTCCTTCTTGCATTAAAACAAGACCAATTCCATTTCCTGAGGCATCACATTCCACAATAAAGGTTTTTTTGAAGTCTGGCGTAACTAAGACCAGTGCTAGGAACATTGCCTCTTCAAGATGTTCAAAGGCCTTAGTTGCTTCAGGAGTCCATAAAAATTCATCTTTCTTCAATAATGTTGTAAGAGGTGATGTTATTATCCCATAATTCTTAAAAAACTTGTGATAATATCATGTTAACCCCAGAAACCCTCACAATTATTTTATGGTTGTGGGGACTTTCCATTCCTTAATGGATTTAATTTTGTTAGGGTCTACCTTAACACCCTCGTGAGATACAATATGACACAAATATTCCACCTCTTGTACTCCAAAGAAACATTTGGATGTTTTTCCATATAATTGTTTCTCCTCCAATAGTTTGAGCACCCTGTCAACATGTTGAACATGATCCTTCCAAGACCTGTTGTAGATTAGTATATCATCAAAAAATGCTAGCACAAATTTTCTAAGGAAGGGTTTGAAAATGGAATTCATCAACCCTTAAAATTTGGAAGGTGCATTGGTAAGGCCAAAAGGCATGACCAAAAATTCATAATGACCCTCATGTGTTTGAAATGTTGTTTTCGGAATATATTCAGTCTTCATTCTAATTTGATGATATCCTGAACGAAGATCCAACTTGGTAAAATAAATTTCTCCATGTAATTCATCAAATAATTCATCAATCACACGAATGGGAAATTTATATTTAATAGTGAGCTTATTGAGCTCCCTATAATCCAGACACATGTGCCATAATCCATCCTTCTTGTGCACAACTACTACTAGAGCAGAGAAAGAACTTTGACTAGGTTGAATTATACCACCCTCTAACATTTCTGCAATCATATGTTCAATTTCACTCTTTTGGACATAAGGATATCTATAACGCCTGATGTTTGGAGGGAGACTTCATGGTATCAAATGAATAGCATGATCATGATCACGAATATTTGGGAGTCCTTTGGGAGTTTCAAACACCTTAGAATGATTGTCCAAGACTTTTTGGAGATCTGGAGAAATAAATGATTTTTATGTTGGAACTTCTAGTGAACATAATTGTGAAATTACACCTCATTGTTCTTTCTTCAGAAGATTTTTCATGAAATTAGAGCTTATTATCTTTCCTGGCTTCCATGCGATACCCCGACTTCCTTTCCTTCCGAAAAAATATCAAAGAAGAGTTCTTGAAAATTAAAAGCTACCGTCCCCAAATATTGTAACCATTGTACTCCTAGTACAACATTAGCACCTCCCATTGGAATAGAAAACATTATAATATTCAATACATATTCCCCCATGGTTAGCTTGATATTATGGCATTTTACAAAGAAATTTATAGTTCCTCTAGTTGAACCATCACTTGACATTCCAGTGTTGGGTATAGGAAACAATTCAATTCCTTGGCTACCTTACAATGAATAAAATTATGGGTACTACCCGAATCAATCAACACTATTACCTTTCTCTTCTTGATATGTCTTTCTATCTTGAGAGTTTGAGGAGTGGTAATTCCTGCCAATGCATTACACGATATGGTTGGACTCATTTCTTCTTCTTCTATGGTTGGTACTTGGTGTGTATCCTCTTCTTTGGAAGCTTCTTATTCATTTTCTTCCTCCTCTTCACAATCTATGTAAAATAATTTCTTCTTAGCACACTTATGACCTTTAGTGTATTTGCTATCACAACTATAGAAAATCCCTTTTGCTATTTTTTCTTCCAATTGTTGTGCTGTCAACCTTGTAGGTTGTGGAAGTGTAGGAGTAACAACACTTCCATATTTATAGATGTGAGTGGTAGGCTTCCTTGTCTCCATAATTTTACATTCCATTTTTCTTTCCAACCTAAATGCCTTCTCCAATGAATCAGGTTCCCAAACGCGATCCTCATGTTGGATGTTATCCTCTAAAGTCCCTATGAAGACATAAATCTTGGGTTCCTCTAGAATATCAGTTACCCTTATATTCAATTTTTGTAAGTCCTCAATGTGCTCCACCATGGAACTCTTTTGTTTGAGATTTATCAATTGGCTAAAGAAGGTGCTTCTCTTTGTACTCTCATAATGCGCTATCATTTCCTCCATAAAAATTGACCAAGTGAAATTTTTTTTATGGGATCAAAGCCATCAATACCATACAAATGTATTTTGTTCTAAATGTAAAGTTGCAATGCATACCTTTTGTGTGTCTTTCACATTATTGAGATCAAAATATTGCTCCATCTGTAATATCCATGTTACAGGATCCTTGCCATCAAACTTCCTCATATCCATCTTTCGAATATGGTGGTTCTTCCATCCAATATTAGAGTTTATGAAATCAAGATTAACATTTATTTTGTTCTCATCATGAGTTTCCTCTATTATCTTTTCACCATTAGGAAACATTTCTTGTATCAACTTTGTCAAACCTTCCATGTCTTCTTTTAGATCATTCTTCATGTTTTCCATGTTGTATTTCATTTTTTCATCGATCTTAGCTTCCATGTCATCCATATTAGATTCCATGCCTTTCTTCAAACCATCCATCTTAGCTTCCACACTTTTCTTCAAAACTTCCATTTCATTTTTTGTTGATCTTTGTGAGAGAGAAATTTTGTGCACTTGCTCTTGTAATTTTGATATGTCATGTTGTAGTTCTTCATCTTCATGAGTCATATTAGAGCCTTCTGAAGGCTTAATTGGTGTTTAAATCTTTTTAGGGGAATTTTAGAACCCAATACTGATATCTATTCTAAAATATGCCCTTGGAATAAAAAATAAGACTTATGCAATTCGAAAACAAAGACACAACTTTTTCTTGCTTTTGAGGCACTCGATATTGAAACTAAATTATCTCTGTGATTTTAGATATTCAATATCTAAAATTCTCTCCTATTATAGCCCTATGAATTTTCTTTCTCATGCCACAAGGATGACCTGATTTGGATTCTTCAAGTCCAAGTTATGCCCAATTTTCCACAATGACTTAGTGATGGACTGGTTCAGTAGAGCGAAATTGTACTACGTGCCACATGTCACTATTTCCTCCTTCAACTCTTAAATTGACAGAAAGGAAACTACAGTCTATTTAATTGCATCCAATTTTTATAGAATTCCAATCCGACACTCAGAGAAAGAGTTATGATGATTTTACCACAGTCACCTCTTTGAGATTAAATTTGGAAGCCTAAAGTAACGCTAACTTCCACGGATCATATCTCCAGAATTATTTCCAACCAAGATCTGCAATTTTTGCAGGATGTTCCACAAGATGTTTTCTTCACTCTGTAACAATTTCAGCTTCTGAAGATTCGTAGAAAAACAAGTTATAGTACAAATTCCACAATGACCTGTTTTAAGTGAGATTTAGGAGCCTAAAAAACTCTAACTTCCACAGATCATATCTCTGCAAATATAGTGAACCAAGATCTAAAATTTTTACACGAATTTCATAAGGATTTTATCTTTTCTTTGTAACTATTTCAGCTTCTAAACCTTCATAGAAAAAAGTTATAGCGAAAATGCCACGATGACCTGTTTTGAGCAACGAAACCCTAGAATCCAAAGCTCTGATACCAAATGTTATGGAACTAGCTCCAAAAGTATAAGAAAAGAGAGATCAACGCCTTATAAATCAACCACTTCGAGGGGGAAACCTTAAATACATTACATAAATGAAAAATTATTGGATGATAAAAATGACCAAAAACTCCTTCTATATATAGGAGTCCATGGGGTCACAATTTAATCCTAGATGACCTAAAAAAAATAATGTAAGGGCACAATAATAACAATATTGGGGTTACAGGGGTACAAAAATAACAATAAGGGGGTTACACTAACAACAATAAGGGACTACACTAGTAATATAGGGACCTAACATATAGGTTGTATGTTTACAATCTTGTCAACATGTAAATATTATTGACATGGATGGGATAATCCTTATCGAGCCATAATGAACATCCACTAATTCAAGTAATAAGAAATTTAGTGCAATGCATGATGGTGCTAGAGGTTCCAAAACGAATAAATATACATAATTTCGTCAATGAGGATTGCAAAAAAGAATGAAATTCTATTTTGACGCGAGAAGCAATACTCCCACTTGGTTTACATGTAGGTTCCGTGAAAAATTTGGGATTTAAAGCAGGGAACAAGAAAGGGTCATCCAAATCATTTTTAACCAAAGACATTTTCTCATATTTACCCAAGATATCTTGCATGGCCTTGATATGGGGATCTAAAAAACAAAGGGAGACTGTAGGCTTAGAAATATGAGCCATAGAATAAGGCTGATGGCTATAAAGAATGTAGACAAGAGTATGCAAGACAATTTTGGAATTATAAAGACATGAAGCAGAAGATAGGGTAGATAATTCGAACAAACGGACAAATAGACACAATGAAGAAATATTATGTTTACATGAAATCTATCTAGGAAAAATTGACAAGGCACAAGATGATTAAATTATTAGTTAATAAATATGAAAACTTGCCAAAAAAAATTGAATATAGATAATAATTGTTACTAAGATGTGAACCTCGGGATCACGACATAAAAGAATAAAAAATGGAATTATCATTATGACAAGTTAACGAGAAATGATTGAAAATCAAATTGGCAAGAAAAGTATTGTGGGAAATATGAAAATAATGAGTAAAACGAACCTTATTAATAATTACATAAATGACATAAAAGCATTAGTTGTGGTGGGTTGCAACTAAAACGTACAGATGGAAGTAACTCAACTATACTAATAGACTACCCCGGATGCAGGTGGTTCACAGCTTGTCTGACCTCCACGAGGCGGCTATGTGGCTCACCACATGGCGCGCCAATGCGCCCCTCCCTTGGGCCACACACTACTATCATTTTACGTGTGGGCAGGGACTTAAATTCCCATGTGCCTCCTTAACTTATACGTAACCAGCAAGTTGGATAATTACTCCTCTGTTCAGTATGGTGATCTATCTTGCCACCCTGCCTTGTGCTTTCCATCCCTCACTGGTTTTTATTCATCTGCTCCTCCTGCTTCAGCCTTTTTTGGCTCTCGTACGGAGTCTTTGGGCCCCTGCCTCTGTAGTTGCGCCTCTGTCTTTGCGAGTTTCATCTGTGTCGGCCATAATGCCGTGTCACCATCGCCAGCCCACCCGTAGAGGGGGAAGAGGAATCCCCTCACGTCCTCCCCTGCCCATGGATATCCTTTTAGACTTGAATTCCCTGGCCTCTTGGGACCCCGTCGATCTGTTTCCTCCCTTCCCCATGCCTGCTCTGTACTTTGACCCCCTCGTCCCTTCTAGTTTGCCTTCGCCTCCTCTGGCTGCACCATCCTGCTCCTGTGGCAAGAAGCATGCTCGCAAGACGACCTTTTTGGCTGAGCCACCCTTCCTTCCTCGAAATCTCAAGGCACTTCCAATGCAGCCAGCCTCCAGCCCCTCTTCAGACGACGATGACTTCAGGCCAGATGAGGATTTGCAAATTCCAGGGCTCAGTTTATCGGATTCTATGAAAGGCAAGGAAACTCTCCAAGCTGCTAGTGTTTTGAACATTTCTACTTCTCTGCAGGATGCTGGTCCTCCGGACATTCCCGCAGAAAGGCTCAGTCTTCCCCCCCCCCCTCGCGAGTAGCATGAAGACATTGATCAACTAGATTATGGGTACATCTGCCGCATCCTCGAGGAGGATTCTCCTTCCAGCGACGAGCATGGAAGCCCTCCCTAGCAGGTCTTTGTGGAGCTTCTTAGTTTGCAGGATTTGGATGCATCTCTTTTTTGTATTTTTAGTCTCCTTTTGTACAATGTTAAAGGTTGGTTTCCCACCAAGGGCAGCCTGGTATCTTTAGACTATACTGGCTAGTTTCCCCACCCGGGGCGGTCTAGTTTTGACCAGTAGTTTTCTGAACTATCCCTCAGACATGGATTTATCCATGGCTGAGGATGTGACATGTAAAATTTGTTTGATGATCTAATAGAATTAGTATTACTTAGAAAAAAAAAAACTATACTAATAGACCAAATATTGCAAGAAATGAAAAAAATGACTAACTAACAAAACTGAAACGATCCTAGACCTAATTAATGCCTCCTTTCAGAGAATAAGAAATATAAAAAAAAATTAGCAACCATAGTAGGGCTTCAAGTGTGCGCCATTCACCCATCTTGGAAAAATAACTCCATCAGTTTGGCAAGCTTGACAAGTCCTGAATCTTGTATCTCGACAACAAATAAAGGACCCATCCAATGCATTTGTAGCTTACAAAGATGTTTCATATATTTGTTTTCATAGAGAAATAATTGGTCTCCAATAGAAAAATATTTCTTCTTTATGTGTTGATCGTACGAAGCCTTACGACATTATTTCTTAATAATTAGATGGAAGTTTGCCAAAAACTGCTCCTCGTCCAACTCCCATAACTCCTATAATCACTCCCCAATAGATTCATCATTTGACATCTTAGTGGTTTCTGCAATAAACAAATTCGTAACAATAAACTCAGTTGGAACTATAACTTATTGACCATAAACAAGCTGAAATAAAGTGTATTTTTGTAGCTGTTTTATAGTAGTATGGTAGGCCCATAAATTAGTTGTAACTCGTTCATCCCAATTGTCTCGTTTGTAGAGAATAACTTAGTAAGTCATTTCTCCAGAATTTTATTGAAGGCTTCAACTGTCCCATTCACTTGAAAATGATACTGACTGCTCTTGTGATGTTGAATCATAAATTTCCATAACAATGTGTTAATATCCTCATTAATGAAATGTGAACCTTGTTCACTAGTAAGGATCCTCGGGAACCCAAATCTAGTGATAATATTTTAAGAGATAAACCATGGAGTAGTATCAATAATACAATCTTTAACAACTACATCTTCAGCCCATTGTGTTAAATAATCAGTGGCAGTGATAATATAGCAGGCATGAGAATGTCGCGCATGTAGGGGGGTTGATGGGACCCAAAAAGTAAATATCCCACTTTTTGAAAGCTTCAAGAGCTCGAACTAGATGCAATGGAAGTTCATCACATTGAGAAGGTTGACCTACATGTTGACAACAATCACACTTCTTAGCATATTCTTTTTCATATTTAAACAAAGTAGGCCACCAAATTTCAACTTGCAACACCTTTGTGGCAGTGGCATTTCCTCCCACATGACCTCATACAACACCAAAATGACATTCCCACAAAACATCTTCTTTCTCATGGCCTAAAAGACATATGCACAAATTTTGATCAAGCCCCATTTTGTATAGTTGTCCCGTGATAAGCTGTTAGTCTATATAAAATACCACCATATGTAATTTATGAGTTGATGTATAGTCATCAGGGAACTTGCCATTTTCTGATAACATTGTGATATCCTCCAAATAGTTAGGTATTGGTTCAACCCAGAGAAAATATGCATCAGGAAATTAGTAATCAACAAAAGCTCCTGCATCACAACACTCTAATGTTGGAATGTAATTTCATCTGCCAGATCAGTTGCAGGCGGCAGCATGACGACTGGTTCAGCAGGTGCAAAGGGTTATCGCGGCGGCAGGTTTGAACAGATCAACGGAGTATGGGAGGCCGAACCGTTCGACGGTTAATGGGAAGGAACCCCCCGTAGTTGACTGGCCAATCGGGGGTTGACTGTCGATCAACGGCTATGATGAAATACGGGGCCTCACCCCAATTGATGCGTACGGGCAAATGGCAGCCCCCGTAACCACCAGGTAGTGGTGGCTCCGCCCACATGCACCACCGTCGCGCCACCAATGCACCACTGCTGCCACCATGATCAAATTTGTCATTAATTTGATTTTGAAGAGGTGCTGACAGAATTTATGGCACCATTAATGTTTTATTCAAGCGGTGAATTTTACAGGAATGACATTAATTGAATATAGATATTTTTTTTATAAATATAGAACAAAAATTGTAATTGTTGTTGTTGAATGCATAGCAGTGCGTTAGTTTTTTTTTATATAGGACAGAGCAGTGTATATTTTGAAAATAATAGTGAATTGTTTTTTTTTTGACAGAGAGTGCATTTTAAAATAATACACAGAAGTGTATATTTTGAAAAAGATAGTGAGTTTAAAAAAAAAAAAACAGAGACAGTGAATTTGGAAATACACAGCAGTGGATTTTTTTTTTAGAGAGACAAAGTTTCTTTTTTATTTGAGAAATAGTAAGGTGTTCTCTGTGCACTGTGTTGTAGCAGTAGTCACGTTTGTAATCCCTCTGCAGTGAGGAAGAATCTATATCAGTTTTTTTTATGGAATATAATTTTTTTTTATAATAAAACTCTGTCACTGTGAGTGCAAATTTTTAAATATTTTCTCTGTGTTAGAGAGGGAGTTTATTCTCCATTGTTAATTCTGGAATTTTTAAATATTTTAACATGGTATCGGAGCATTCCAGGCTATTTGAAGGTCAAATAAGCTGAAGGAAAGGAGTTCGTTATTGCAGAATCTTCTCCAGCAGTGTGAAGACTCAGAGAAGAAGAATTCAAAGGTATTTCTCTATACGATTCTGTGTTACTGTTGCAGTATAGTTAGTTAATTTAAACACACAGTCAAGTGTTTTTGAATCATATTTAAGAGTGCAGAATGGCTGGAGCCAGCACTGGTATGGGTATGGGAATTATCCATCTCCCACAATTTAATGGGAAAAATTATGACTACTGGTCAATAACTATGAAAGCTTTATTTACCTCACAAGACTTATGGGAATTTGTTGAGGATGGCTTTGAAGAGCCAGCAAATGAAGCAGAGTTTTATGTTTTAACTCAAGCAGAAAGAGAGATTCTGAAGAGCAATAAGAAGAAATATGCCAAGGCTCTTTTCTTTTTATATCAAGCAGTGCATGAGATTGTGTTTCCGAGGATAGCAGCAGCTAAGAGATCCAAAGAAGCATGGGAAACTCTCAAGACAGCTTATCAGGGTATGGAGAAAGTGAATACAACAAAACTTCAGTTGCTGAGGAGAGACTTTGAGACTCTCTGTATGAAAGAGTCAGACACTATTGACTCATTCTTCACTCATGTGATTGGAATGGTTACACAAATTAGATCTCATGGAGAAACTCTTGAAGACAAGAGGATTTTTGAGAAACTCTTGAGGAGTCTACCCTCAATATTCGATGTGATTGTCACCACCATAGAGGAGACTAAGGATCTCACAAAATTTTCAGTGGATGAGCTACATGCATCACTGATAACCCATGAACAGAGATTGGGTAGGAGTGAAAAATCATCTCTAGAACATGCCTTTAAGACTCAGATGTCTTTCGGAAGAGGAAGAGGGAAATACAGAGGAAGAGGAAGAGGCAGAAGCCAAAACAGAGGTGGAAGGAACAGCCCTTCACATTCACATGGAAGGTGCAACAGTCAAAATCACAGCCACGGCCAAGGCAGCCAAGAAAGTGGACAGCAGAATGCACAAGGACAAAGGTACGATAAATCCAATGTCCAATGTTACAATTGTAAAAAATATGGTCATTATGCTAATGAATGTAGAATGAAGAAGCAAGATATAAGAGATAGAACTAGTGCAAATTTCACTACAGAAAATAGCAGCCAAAGCAATTTGTTTTTAGCTTGTAATATGGCTAAAGAAAAGAATTAGGATTTATGGTTTCTAGACTCCGGTTGTAGTAACCATATGACAGGAAATATATCAATGTTTTATATGTTAGATGAGAGTGTGCAGTCACAAGTCACACTAGGAACTGATAGCAAAGTTTCTGTTATGGGAAAAGGAGATGTGAATGTTTTAACAAGATTAGGTGAAAATAAATCCATAGAAGATGTTTATTATGTTCCAAGAATGAAGTGTAATATCTTAAGTATTGGACAACTTTTCCATAAGGGGTATAATGTTTTCTTTGAGGATGATGTTTGTACCATCATGGAAAAACCACCCAGAAATCAGTGTATTGCTGAAGTGAAGATGACAAGGAACAGGATGTTCCCTCTCAGAATGAGAGCATATTTGAAGAATGGTGAAGAGAAAGCAGCAGTTGCACAGGAGACTTTCCAAAGCGAACCAAAAGATGATAATTTGTTATGGAACTTGAGATTTGGACATCTCAACTTTGGAGGTCTTAATTTGTTGAACAGAAAAGGAATGGTAAGTGGTTTACCATTGATAGAGAAACCAGATAGCCTTTGTGAAGGTTGTATTCTTGGGAAACAACATAGAGAAAGTTTTCCTTCCGGGAAAAGCATAAGGGGAAAAGCACCCTTAGAGATTTTCCACTCAGATGTATGTGAACCGATGAAAAATCCATCACTTGCAAGCAGCTACTATGTGCTAACATTTATAGATGATTTTACAAGAAAAACTTGGGTTTACTTTTTGAAAAACAAAAGTGAAGTGTTTGAAAAATTTTGCAATTTCAAAGAACTTGTTGAGAACCAGAGTGGGTTGCATATCAAAGTCTTAAGGACTGATAGAGGAGGTGAGTATATCTCTAAATATTTTCTACGTTTTTTTAGATAAAATGGTATTCGAAAGCAGTTTACAACTATATATACTCCGCAGCAAAATGGAGTAGCCAAAAGGAAGAATCAAACCATAATGGACATGGCGAGGAGTATGTTAAAGGTAAAGAATTTGCCTAATGATTATTGGGCTGAAGCTATACCTTGTGCAGCGTACATCTTGAATAGATGTCCTACAAAAGCAGTTATGAACAAAGTGCCAGAAGAGGCATGGAGTGGCACAAAGCAAAGTGTCACACACATGAAGGTTTTTGGATGTGTGGCTTATGCACACATTCTGGATCAGCTAAGGAGGAAGTTGGACAGCAAGGGGGAGAAATGTATTTTCATTGGATATAGTGAGGAATCCAAGGCATACAGGTTATATAACCCATCCACCAAGAAGTTCATTGTGAGCAGGGATGTTCAGTTCATTGAAGAGGAAGCTTGGGATGGAAGCATAGAGAAAACAGTGAATGTTAAACACTATTTATCTCATGATGAAAATGGAGATGAGTTGGTTGAAATACATCCCCAAACAGTAGCACCAACACAAGAGCAGCATAGCACACCCTTGAGGAGAAATGATTGTGCTTCTCCAAGCACACCACAAGGAGGAAATTCAAGTGCTTCTTCAAGCATTTGTACACCTACTGAAAGAGGTAAGAAATTCAGAAGTTTGAAATATATTTATGAACAAAATATATCAAATGAAGGTATCAATTCTTTGTTTGCTTTATATTGTCATGTTGATGATCCTGTTCATTTCGAAGAAGCCATCAAGGATAAGAAATGGATAGAAGCTATGGATGAGGAGGTTAATGCCATAGAAAGAAACAAAACTTGGGATTTGGTTGAGCTCCCAAAAGGTAAATATGTAATTGGTGTTAAATGGGTCTACAAGACCAAAAGTAATGCTGAAGGCAAAATAGAGAGACACAAGGCAAGGCTTGTCGTCAAAGGTTATAAACAGAAACATGGGATAGATTATGAGGAAACTTTCGCACCGGTTGCAAGAATGGAAACCGTAAGAGCAGTGTTGTCCATAGTAGCACAAAACAAATGGAAAGTTTACCAAATGGACGTGAAGTCAGCATTTCTGAATGGAGTGTTAATGGAAGAGGTTTACATTGATCAACCTCTTGGCTATGAAAAGAAAGGCCAAGAGTGCAAAGTATGCAAGTTGAAGAAAGCTCTTTATGGGATGAAGCAAGCGCCAAGAGCGTGGTACAGTAGAATAGACTCTTATATACTGGAAAATGGATTTGAGAAGTGTGAGGGAGAAACCACCCTCTACATCAAAGAAAAAGACTGTAAAATCTTGATTGTAGTCTTATATGTTGATGATGTTATTTTTACAGATAATGATGATTGCCTTATTGAACATTTTAAAACAGTCATGAAGGAAGAATTTGAAATGACTGATATGGGTTTGTTGAAATACTTCTTGGGAATAGAAGTAGAGCAAGATAAAAATGGGATTTTTATCTCACAGGCAAAGTATGTTAATGAGGTGCTTGAAAGATTTAGCATGCAGGATAGCAAAGCAACAATCACTCCCACAGTGATGGGATTAAAACTCAGCAGAGAGAACAGCAGTAAGGATTTTGATCCTAGTCTATACAAAAGCATAGTTGGCAGCCTTATGTATTTGACTGCAACTAGGCCGGACATAATGCATGCTGTTAGTTTGATTTCTAGGTTCATGGAAAAGCCAAAGGATACACATTGGCAAGCAGCAAAAAGAATTTTGAGGTATGTTAAAGGTACTAAAAGGTTTGGTATTTTTTATACTACTTCAGAATGTTCAGATTTAGTTGGATACACAGACAGTGATTGGGATGGACGTCTAGATGATCGGAAGAGCACTTCCGGTTATGTTTTTCACATGGGTTCAGGAGCCATTTCATGGGCTTCTAAGAAACAACCCATTGTAGCATTGTCTACAGCAGAAGAAGAATATGTGGCAGCTACAGAAGCAGCGTGTCAAGCAGTTTGGATGCGGAAAATGTTGAGAAGTTTATGTCAAGAACAGGTAAAAGGGATAGTGATCTTTTGTGACAATAGCTCAGCTATTGCATTGTCTAAAAATTATGTTTTTCATAAGAGGACTAAACACATTGACACCAAGTTTCACTTCATACGTGAATTGGTTAACAATGGTGATATAGTTTTGCAACATTGCAGAACCGAGGATCAATTTGCTGATATCCTCACAAAGCCACTTGCGCAGAAAAGCTTTGAACACTTCAGAAAATGCTTGGGTATGCAAGAAAACCCAACAGTTGAAATTAAGGGGGAGTGTTAGAATGTAATTTCATCTGCCGGATAAGTTGCAGGCGGCAGCACGACGACTGGTTCAGCAGGCGCAGAGGGTTATCGCGGCAGCAGGTTTGAACAGAGCAACAAAGTACGTGAGGTCGAACCGTTCGACAGTTAATGGGAAGGCACCCCCCATAGTTGACTGGCCAATCGGGGGTTGACTGCCGATCAACGGCTATGATGAACTATGGGGCCTCACCCCAATTGATGCGTACGGGCAAATGGCAGCCCCCGTAACCACCAGGTAGTGGTGGCTCCGCCCACATGCACCACCGTCGCGCCACCAATGCACCACCGCTGCCACCACGATCAAATTTGTCATTAATTTTATTTTGAAGAGGTGCTGATAGAATTTATGGCACCATTAATGTTTTATTCAAGCGGTGAATTTTACAGGAATGACATTAATTGAATATAGATATTTGTTTATAAATATAGAATAAAAATTGTAATTGTTGTTGTTGAATGCACAACAGTGCGTTATTTTTTTTTTATATAGGACAGAGCATAATTAAATATACACAGCAGTGTATATTTTGAAAAATACAGTGAGTTTAAAAAAAAAAAACAGAGACAGTGAATTTGGAAATACACAGCAGTGGATTTTTTTTTTAGAGAGACAAAGTGTTTTTTTATTTGAGAAACAGTAAGGTGTTCTCTGTGCACTGTGTTGTAGCAGTAGTCACGTTTGTAATCCCTTTGCACTGAGGAAGAATCTGTATCAGTTTTTTTTTATGGAATAGAATTTTTTTTATTGAGAAAACTCTGTCAATGTGAGTGCAAATTTTTAAATATTTTCTCTGTGTTAGAGAGGGAGTTTATTCTCCATTGTTAATTCTGGAATTTTTCAATATTCCAACATCTAAATGATATGATTACGTCCCACATTGGATTGAACTGGATTTACAATAACCTAAAATGAGAATTCCTAAAATAATAGAAGCCATATGCATTCCTTCCCTCCAAAAAATCTTCATTAACTAGGTATTTCAAAGCATAGTGGTCAGTAAAGAATTTAAATGGACCCCCAAGCAGATAGTGCCTAAATTTTTGAAGTGAATACACCATAGCGAGAGCCTCTCTCTCGATGGTCATACAATTATTTTCAGTGGTTGAGAGTTTTCCTCTAGCATGGTAAATGGGATTATCCAAGTTACATTCTCTCGGCTAGGCTAAAATAGTGCACAAGGAAATACCAAATGCATTTATATGAACATGGAATTTATTATTCCAATCTGGATATTCTAGAATAGGAGCACTCACAATTTTTTCCTTTAATGTATCAAATTAATTACCACATTATACAATCCATACAAATCATTATGATTTCTTCGACAACTTCTCCAAAGGTGCTGTAATCAAAGCATAACTGTGGATAAATCAGTGATAATAAACAATATGCGCCTAAGTTGATCACAACTACTTAACATTGGTTCGTGGCGACATATTCAAAATGAATGAAAATTTAGCAGGATCCACAAATACTCCTTGTTTACAAACAAAGTGGCCGAACAATGTACCAAAAGGAATAACAAAAATACATTTATTCAAATTTAAACCAATTTGCAATTTTTGACAACGATCAAACATTACCCATAAAAAACTAGAATGTCTTCTCAGAGGGCTATATACTTTCCAATCATTCATGTATACTTCAAGAAATTTATGAATATAGTCCGAAAAGGAAGTAATATCAATCCTTGGAAATACAAATGTAGAATTCTTAAGGTTGAACGAGATAACTTGGTAGGCATAGGAACCCCATTCGATTTAAAAGGTAGTATTTTGTTTATCTTCTTTTGTAATATGCACTTGAAGATAACCTGAAAATCCGTTAGTAAAGGAGTAGGCTTCATTACTGGTAACATTATCTAGTACATCATCACTAAAAACAACAGGAAATAGATCATGAATCACAAGAATTATTAAGACTCATGTAATCCATGCAAACCCTGATGTCATCTAAGTCCTTCTTATCTTGAATCATAATGGGACTAATCCACTCAACTTCATCAATAAGAAAGATAATACCAAAAACTAACATCTTATCAATTTCCTTTTTTACTTTCTCTATTACTCTATGATTTAATGTATAGGGTCGATGTTTAATTGGTCTTACATCCAGCTTCAAAATAATATCCATCTCTCCTAAATATCCTTTAATTCCTTTAAGCTTTGAAACTAATGCGGGAAAATGATATTCATATTATTTTAGCATATCAAAAATTTAATCTGTAGTTTGTTTGTCCCAATAATCACCATTGGAAGCTAACTTTGGATTTTCTTCAGTTCCAATGTTATGTTTTCGCAACTGCAAAGGCTTCAAATGTGGAGCATCTCACTACAGGGTCATCTTTTATACTTCTCTTTCCTTATGACTCTTTGGAAGGTTGATGCCTCAATTCCTCCAAATCATCCTCATCATGATCTCAATTAATCTTTCCACAAGCAATAGCCTCATGAGAACCTAATTCATATAAATGCTTAAAAATCCCCTAATCATTAAATTCATTAGTAGGATTTCCTACAAGAAACAATACTATTTTTATTACTTTTAAGCTCCTGCTATATTTTTATCCTCATCTAAAATGGAAAAAACACTGCAAAACTGGGCTACCATTGGTTAACAATCGGTTGTCTATCTCTTCATCTCTTCCTTCAGGTACCAGTCTCGTGGAATTATCCCCATTGTGTGTATAAACTAATGTACCCACAATTCTACAGGAAGTCCCATTTTAGTCCACTTAACACTACAAATATGAATATGTTTATGTGAACTAGTGTATCTTTCATATACAGGAATTTTAGCTATATAATTATTTGGGGAAATAAATGACATAAAAAGGTATATTTGACTAAATCCCAACATTGAATATGAGTATGATGAGCTCCCCACCACATTATGGTGTTTCTATAAAGGAAACACCCAATAAAGGGGCATTTTCCGTTTCTTCAATATTTGAATCAATTTCATTAACAAAATTAATAGTAGAACCTATACCATTAAAACTAGGAAAATCTTGTACCTCAATACCGATCCAATAAGCACAACGAATAGTTGTGCAATGTCTAGAGTGTAACTTATGATATCCCTAGAGCCAATAATCCAATTAGATACATGAACCAACTTTTTCTCTTTGAATTCTCCTCTAGCTAATAGAACTATCTATTATAGGATTTATATAATATTCTATTTTCCTTGTAGTAAACTAGTATAACTGATCCAAGAGGTTAGGTTATTCCCTATCATATACATGTTTTATAAATATTAGGCCTTCGTAAGTATATAGTGGTTGTAAGTATCAAACTCCATCTACCTCAAAAGCAGTTGTTTCCTGCTTAAGATAAATAACAATGTAGTTCTCAAATGCCTAATATATTCCTAATAAATTTGTATACTAGTATTTATCTCCCATAATTACGCCGATAGGCGTATCCCCCTATCGGAGGTAGGCTCTTTTGTGATTAGGCTAATTAATCTTTTCGATCTGATGGTCTAGATTGAAAGATGCCGGTATATTCTGGTCGTCGCCACTAAATCAATGGATGAAATTCAAAAAATTAACTTGCATATCTAAATCACGTGTTTAAACCATACTTAAATTAATTTTTTACAAAACATGATTAAAAATTTACTGTGTCATTTTTTGACCACAACCTATCAAGATTAAGCAGTGATGGTTCAAACTAAAATGCCACCTGTTTGATTGTTCAAATTCTCAATTAAACGTCCACCCGCCACCTATCAAATAAGCTTTCTCCTTGTTCGTGCAGATTCAAGAATACTATGGCGTGGTTTTGCCACTTGGAGGCCGATCCGATTCGCCATGGTATGTGGTGGGCACTTGGATCAGATCTGCCAAGCGTTTACGGTGACAGGAACATGTCCGTACGGCACGAGGTGCCGCTTCATTCATCGCCTGAATCTCAAGAATAAGAACGGACACGAACTCTAGCTGGTTTCCCTCCTACCATTCTTCTTATACAAGTCGGTTTCTTTTTCTTGTTCTTGGTCTAGACGGCATGGTGAAGATCCGTGAAATTACATGTGAAGGTTGGGGAAGGTGAGAGAGAATGCCAGGGTGAAGATCCGTGAAATTACATGTGAAGGTTGGGGAAGGTGAGAGAGAATTTGGTGCAAGGAATCCAACGACGCAGTCCTGGCAACCCAGTGGTGGGCGGGCGATTTGGCTATGGCGGGAGTTGTACCGGGCTCCCGGTCAGGCGCTGGGAATGGGCATGTTCAGGGGATCTATCCCGGGAATGGCCATGACTTACAAATTTCAGAGGAGGAGAACAACGAGAGCAGTGGATCCAAGAAACGAAGACATAGCAGCAACAACGATGACAACAACGATGGCGCGGCCGGGAGGTCTCACGAAAACCATCAGTTCGGTGCGTAGATTAACCGGAGACCTTGCGGCAGACCTCCGGGGTCCAAGAACAAGAAGAAGTCCCCGATAATTGTATTCGTCATATCTTCCAGCTGCAGAGGATTGGCTTTAAGGGGCTGCTGCAGGAGATTGGGTTTCCTTGAAGGAGGGGATGCTCCGCCAGATTAATATTCAGTGGAATTGGAAATTCATGAGTTGTATTTCTTGCGCACACGTTGTTTTGAGAGTTGGATATCAAAAACTCGTATTGATGAATTTTATGAAATAAACATTAAAAGAATTCTATGAACCGAAGCTGCTATTCACTGTGTAATATCCTTTTAATATGTTGTATTAAAATTTGTTCTACATATTTTATGTTATGTTGCATATTTTTATTTTTATGAATTTAAATATAATCTTGAAATAATGCACTGAATTTTGAAGAGAGAAACCTAATTTGTTTCTACATTGATAGTAAATGCGATGAGAGTTATGGTTTTTGTTCTACAGATTTTATGTTGTATTGAATATTTTTATTTTAAAGAATTTAAATATAATCTTGAAATTGATGCACTGAGTTTTGAAGATGAGAAACCTAATTTGTTTCTTCATTTATAGTAAATGCGATGGCATTTATGGTTTTTACACTAGATTCTTAAGTAATACGCGGACTAAGTCCACTCCGCGGCCGAGTGAGTGCCAAAATTTTGTCCATAAAAGATGTAGTATGAATGTAACGAGGGAATACTATCTTGCATTAAAATCTGCCTTATACATATTTTAATCCAAATGGATTTAAATATAATCTGGAAATTAACGCCCAGTATTTTTATAGAGGAGAAACCTAATTTGTTTCACCATTTTATAGTAAATGCGATGACATCTATATTTTTTTACGCAAAAATAAATCAGTCGATTCCTCAGTGCGTAAACGATAGATTAAGGGAATACCGTTAGTTTGAATTTGGGCGGTGTTACGTTGCTTTCAGCGGGGAGCCAAAGCGTCATTCAAGAAGAGAAGCTAGGATAGGTAGCTATTTAGCTTATCGTCTTAAGGTTTTAATTAAGAAAGAGGTAAGTCGAGGTAGTCTAGTCAGGGTCGGGGTTGAATTGGAAACGACAGTCAGAAAAAAAAATTAAAAAATTTAGATTATTATTTTTAAAAAATTTCACTAATTTTAGGTTAAAAATGGATAATAAACCTGCAAAACTCTTAATATATTAAATAATAATTACAAAATAAATATCAAAATAATAAAAAATATTAAACTAATTATTAAATATTAAATATTAAAAAAATTAAAATTAAAATAATTTTATTACGCTCATTTTAAAAAATTCCGTTTAATGAAATCAGAAAGGCCTTTTCACTATCTCAAAAAGCTAAGGATAATAACCTTGCAAAACGACAAATTGCTTTTACTTCACAAATAAGCAAACCAGTTTCAGATATCTCCTTAGTTTAAGGATTAACAAATCATTTAAAATTACCAAATTATATCTATAATATTTGTTGTGTTCAAATAATCTATTTATTTTAGGAATAACAAACCATTTTTTAAATATGAATATTTAATGAATGTTGATTATTATTTGTAGAAATAATTAATGATTCTTACTAAAAGTCACATCATATTTGTATATTTGATTCATTTTAATTCAGAATTTACCAAGTGTTGGGAGGGATCAATTTTTTCTCTTGAGGTGCAAATTTCTTTTAGAATGAAAAAAATTTGATCCCTCTTGGCACTTGGTTAAATAGATCTATGCGCATTAACCTTTATATAGTCCACAAATTATTAACCTTTAATTTGACCTAGGAAAAACCATGGATTAAGACTACTAAGATAAATAACTATGTATTTAAAACAATATATATTGGAACAAACCACACTAACCCGAATGTACCATATGATTTGAAAACCATAAAATATAGTTTTACATTTGAAATTCATTCAAATAAATTACAAATATAAATTTAATAAATAATCTTTTTATATTAGATTTTATTTAGGAAATATTAATTTTATTATTAATTTTTTTATATAACAATTTGGAGTGTTTTTTATTTTTAACATACAAAATTTAAATGAATTCTATTTCTTTTAATTTCAGGATAAATTTTAATAAACACTAATCATTATTATTAATTATCATTATTAATTTTTTTATAATAAAAAAAAAAAATGAAATTAATAATATAAATAAAACTTAAAGTTTACTTTAAAAAATTAAGTTTTTTATTTCATATGTTTTAAATATTAATTTAGGAAAACAAAATATTAAAAGGGTTTAAAAATATAAATTTGGTAGTATAAGTAATACAATCTTTATTATTCTTTTATTAAAAGTGTATGAGATGTGTAATTCTTTTTATGCTTACTCTAGCTTTGACACATCTTTCCTAAAATAAAAATAAAAAGTTCATCAAATTAAGAAATAATGTCAACTATAATGATTTTCCCTTGGGTTCACTAATTCCTTTGGTTTATAATATTAAACCCTTGGGTTTATTAGTTTTTTTGGTTTATAATATGAATAATCAATCAATTTCATCCATGAACAAATGACACATTCTGACAAACATTGTCTCAATATGAAAATCACGCATGGCCAACCATGGTCATAGTTGGTCCAATGTCGCATTGTGACAACAATTGTCTCAATGTTTAAATCAATTCCCTTGGGTTTACCAATTCCTTTTGGTTTATAATTTGTTGGGTAATGGTTGTCCCTAAATATTGTCTCAATATGAAAATCACCCATGCCCAACCATGGTCATACTTGGCCCAACGTCGCATTGCGACAACAATTGTCTCAATGTTTAAATCAATTCCCTTGGGTTGACCAATTCCTTTGGTTTATAATTTTTTGGGTAATGTTTGTCCCTTGGGTTCACCACTTGCTTTGGTTTATAATATAAAACCCTTGGGTTTATTAGTTTTTTTGGTTTATAATATGAATAATCGATCAATGTCATCCATGATCAAATGACACATTATGAGAAACATTGTCTCATTATAAAAATCACCCATGGCCAACCATGGTCATAATTGGTCCAACGTCGCATTGTGACAACCATTGTCTCAATGTTTAAATCAATTCCCTTGGGTTCACCAATTCCTTTTGGTTTATAATTTTTTGGGTAATGGTTGTCCCTTGGGTTCACCAATTCGTTTGGTTTATAATATTAAGCCCTTAGGTTTATTAGTTTTTTTGGTTTATAATATGAATAATGGATCAATGTCATCCATGATCAAATGTCACATTTTGACAAACATTGTATCAATATGAGAATCACCCATGCCCAACCATGGTCATACTTGGCCCAACGTCGCATTGCGACAACAATTGTCTCAATGTTTAAATCAATTCCCTTGGGTTCAGCAATTCCTTTTGGTTTATAATTTGTTGGGTAATGGTTGTCCCTTGGGTTCACCAATTACTTTGGTTTATAATATTAAACCCTTGGGTTTATTAGTTTTTTTGGTTTATAATATGAATAATCGATCAATGTCATCCATGATCAAATGTCACATTCTCACAAACATTGTATCAATATGAAAATCACCCATGGCCAACCATGGTCATAGTTGGTCCAACGTCGCATTGTGACAACAATTGTCTCAATGTTTAAATCAATTCCCTTGGGTTCACCAATTCCCTTTGGTTTATAATTTGTTGGGTAATGGTTGTCCCTTGGGTTCACCAATTCCTTTGGTTTATAATATTAAACCCTTGGGTTTATTAGTTTTTTTGGTTTATAATATGAATAATTGACCAATGTCATCCATGATCAAATGTCACATTCTGACAAACATTGTATCAATATGAAAATCACTCTTGGCCAACCATGGTCATACTTGGCCCAACGTCGCATTGTGACAACAATTGTCTCAATGTTTAAATCAATTCCATTGTGTTCACCAATTCCTTTGGTTTATAATTTTTTGGGTAATGATTTTCCCTTAGGTTCATCACTTGCTTTGGTTTATAATATTAAACCCTTGGGTTTATTAGTTTTTTTGGTTTATAATATGAATAATCGATCAATGTCATCCATGATCAAATGACACATTATGAGAAACATTGTCTCATTATGAAAATCACCCATGGCCAACCATGGTCATAGTTGGTCCAACGTCGCATTGTGACAACAATTGTCTCAATGTTTAAATCAATTCCCTTGGGTTCACCAATTCCTTTTGGTTTATAATTTGTCGGGTAATGGTTGTCCCTTGGGTTCACCAATTCCTTTGGTTTATAATATTAAACCCTTGGGTTTATTAGTTCTTTTGGTTTATAATATGAATAATCGATCAATTTCATCCATGATCAAATGTCACATTCTAAAAAATATTGTCTCTATATGAAAATCACCCATGGCCAACCATGGTCATAGTTGGTCCAACGTCGCATTGTGACAACAATTGTCTCAATGTTTAAATCAATTCCCTTGGGTTCACCAATTCCTTTTGGTTTATAATTTGTTGGGTAATGGTTATCCCTTGGGTTCACCAATTCCTTTGGTTTATAATATTAAACCCTTGGGTTTATTAGTTTTTTTTGTTTATAATATGAATAATCGATCAATGTCATCCATGATCAAATGTCACATTCTGACAAACATTGTATCAATATGAAAATCACCCTTGGCCAACCATGGGCATACTTGGCCCAACGTCGCATTGCGACAACAATTCTCTCAATGTTTAAATCAATTCCATTGGGTTCACCAATTCCTTTGGTTTATAATTTTTTGGGTAATGATTTTCCCTTGGGTTCACCACTTGCTTTGGTTTATAATATTAAACCATTGGGTTTATTAGTTTTTTTGGTTTATAATATGAATAATCGATCAATGTCATCCATGATCAAATGACACATTATGAGAAACATTGTCTTTTTATGAAAATCACCCATGGCCAACCATGGTCATAGTTGTTCCAACGTCGCATTGTACCAACCATTGTCTCAATGTTTAAATCAATTCCTTTTGGTTTATAATTTGTTGGGTAATGGTTATCCCTTGGGTTCACCAATTCCTTTGGTTTATAATATTAAACCCTTAGGTTTATTAGTTTGTTTGGTTTATAATATGAATAATTGATCAATGCCATCCATGATCAAATGTCACATTCTGACAAACATTGTATCAATATGAAAATCACACATGCCCAACCGTGGTCATACTTGGCCCAACGTCACATTGCGACAACAATTGTCTCAATGTTTAAATCAATTCCCTTGGGTTCACCAATAACTTTGGTTTATAATTTTTTGGGTAATGATTTTCCCTTGGGTTCACCACTTGCTTTGGTTTATAATATTAAACCCTTGGGTTTATTATTTTTTTTGGTTTATAATATGAACAATCGATCAATGTCATGCATGATCAAATAACACATTATGAGAAACATTGGCTCAATATGAAAATCACCCATGGCCAACCATGGTCATAGTTGGTCCAACGTCGCATTGTGACAACAATTGTCTCAATGTTTAAATCAATTCCCTTGGGTTCACCAATTCCTTTTGGTTTATAATTTGTTGGGTAATGGTTGTTCCTTGGGTTCACCAATTCCTTTGGTTTATAATATTAAACCCTTGGGTTTATTAGTTCTTTTGGTTTATAATATGAATAATTGATCAATGTCATCCATGATCAAATGTGACATTCTGAAAAATATTGTCTCAATATGAAAGTCACCCATGGCCAACCCTGCTCATAGTTGGTCCAGCGTCGCATTGTGACAACAATTCTCTCAATGTTTAAATCAATTCCCTTGGGTTCACCAATTTATTTTGGTTTATAATTTGTTGGGTGATGGTTGTCCCTTGGGTTCACCAATTCCTTTGGTTTATAATATTAAACCCTTGGGTTTATTAGTTCTTTTGGTTTATAATATGAATACTCGATCAATGTCATCCATGATCAAAATGTCACATTCTGACAAAGATTGTCTCAATAGGAATGTCACCCATGGCCAACCTTGGTCACAGTTGGTCCAACGTCGCATTGTGACAACAATTGTCTCAATGTTTAAATCAATTCCCTTGGGTTCACCAATTGATTTGGTTTATAGTATTAAACTCTTGGGTTTATAATGTTAATCACACATTCGGTTTATTACTCTCTTCAGTTTAAAATACTATTTCTTAGGGTTTGTTAATTTCTTAGATTTTTCAATTTAAAATATTAATTCTTAGCATTTATTAATCTTTATTGTTTATAATATTCATCCGTTAGGTTTATGATATTTATCCGTTGGGTTCGCTGATTCCTTTGCTTTATAATATTAAACCCTTGGGTCGATTAGTTCTTTTGGTTTATTAATCTCTTGTGTTTTTAATTTTGATCCCTTATGTTTATAATATTTATCCCTTGGGTTCACCAATTCCTATGGTTTATAATATTTAAACCTTTGGTTTATGATGACATTGGGTTTGTATTATTAATTATCCCTTGGGTTTATTAATATCTTCACTTTAAAATATTAATTGTTAGGGTTTATTAATCTCTTAGGTTTTTTTGTTTTTAAATTTTGTTTCATATGGTTTATTACTCTCTTGAGTTTAATAATGATTATTAGTAATATTATAATATTATAATAATATTATTAATATATAATAAATATTATTATAATATTATTAATATATTATTAGTTTTTCTGGTTTATTAATAATATAATCATCTATGATGTTAATATATAAATAAATATTAAAATATTAAATATTATTTTTATTATTTTTATATTAATAAATATTATTATTATATATTATATATATTTCAAGATAATTTATAATATGTATATAGTTAATATTAATAATATATTAATAAATATTTTTAATATATATTATTAATACTTATTATAATATAAAAAATATATATAATATATTTTTGTATATATTAATAATATTATAAATTACTAATATTCATTATAAATAAATATTCAAATATTTATTAATAATGATTATTTTTAATATTATAATATTATTAATATATATTAATAGTATTATAATATTTTAATATTTTTTTAGTAATATTAATAATATTATAATATTACTAATTATAATTATAAATAAATATTGAAATATTTTTTAATAATGATTATTAGTAATATTATAATATTATTGATATTATATATTATAAATAAATATTGAAATATTTATTAATAATGATTATTAGTAATATTATAATATTATTAATATTCATTATTAATAATAAATATTCATAATATTTTAATATTTATTTAGTAATATAAATAATATAATAATATTACTAATAATTATTATTAAGAAATATTAGATTATAATGTTACTAATAATCATTATAAATAAATATTCTAATATTTATTAATAATGATTATTAGTAATATTATAATATTATTAATATATATTATTAATAATATAACCAACTATGATATAATATATATTATTAATATATTATTAGTTCTTTTCCTTTATTAATAATATAGCCATATATGGTATATATTATTAATATTTTTTTTATATTAATATATATTATATATATTTCAAGTTAATTTATAGTATGTATAGAGTTAATATTTTTAATATTAATATTTTTATAATATTATTAATATATATATAATATTTTTTGTGATTTTAATCATAATTTATATTTAATATATTATTATTCTTATTAATATATAATATATATTTTTCAAGTTAATATAATAAATTTATTATATATAATATTTATTTATTGATATATAAATTAATGTGATGGGTAGTGGATATAGGCCTATCCGCGTATATCAACCACATTGGTAAATGTGGTTGTAAATCTATTTTTTTTTACGCCTAGGCGTATATCAATCACATTAGTAAATATAATGTGGTTGTGCTAGTATATATTACTTCAAAATATGCACCCTGCAATATCAACTTCAACATCCTCCAAACATATGATTGGAAGAATACAATAGTGGTTAGCCATACATAACTAAATCAGATACAACACAAACTTTCGTTTCCGTAGTGCCTCTCAAGTATTTCTCAGCATGATATTGATATCAGAACTCAAATCTAGCATAAAATCGTTGATCTCAACTCCTTGATTTGATCTTCAACTTGGAATTTTCTTCCTATTCTCCTCGTAGTCTAATGAACTCTGCCTGGAGTGTCATTCAAGATTGTTTGCAGAAATTGGCCTCTCTGAGAGTTGCTCATCCTTCACAATTATTTTTAGTTTCTTATGTAGTAGACGTAATAGCTGTTCATCATTCATAATTTGCGAAAATAATTTGAACCATTCCATAACAGGAAGATATTTTTCCTGAGAAGACCTGAGACTCTACATTAATACGTATTCCTATTGTTCCACATGAGGACCATAAGATGGAGTGAATTGTTTGTAAATTTCAGTTGCATCCGTGTAGTATTCCTTTTGCTACTTGGAATCATAGGACTTCTTAAGTAATGTATATTTAATTATAGTCTATTGTTCAGGGATGTACATATCTGATCTATTCATGTTTCCTCCTCTAGTGATTATGTTAATATTCAACATCAAAGTGGGTTCAACACCCCTAAGTTCTGCATTAATTATATTTTCTTCTCTTTGTTGATTACGCTTTTCCCACCGAGTGATGAATTTGGGACAATCCTCTATTGTGTGTGTATTAACTCTACATTGAGAACAATGGAGCCTTCTAGGTAATGGACAATCACAAGAAACATGTCCTTGATCGTAGTTGTAACAAAGGATAATACCTCTTCCTCCAATTCCTCCTCCCTGTTAATTTCCTCGAGGAACTTCATGAACTCTAAATGGAGTGCGATCAAGGTGATTCATCAAAGCATCCAAAGCTTTGAACTGATCCATATGATGAGTTGATGATCGACAAAATTCATAGAACATGTTGTTTGTGTTTGAATGTTTCTAAAAAATAGGATAGAGACGAGGCAGGTGGTCATAGGTACAAAAATCTCACAATAATCAGTTACAGACATACCTTGTTGATTGGGGAATGCATGAAATTGTGTATTTACTTAATATAAATAATTTTTACCAACTTGCGCAACTCCAGCAGTAGGAAAATGTGGAGTTGGTCCGAAAGGTATAAAATATGGTCCTAGAATTCTCAACCTTCGGCGTTATGTTGCATCATGGCCTTCAACATGATAATTAGTGCACCATACCTGACAAAAGAGTCACACTGCATGCATATCTTTCAATTTTTTTGTCCAATCAACAATTTGATGTTGTATTCCAACCAGAGTTGGATCACTGGTGGTAGCACCTCCCTTGTGGTTATAAGGATACCGTACCACAGCTTCAATATTTGTAGCTTGGTCAAGTGCATATTAGAATCTATCAATCTTATGGTGTGTTAAGGGAATGTATATGAAAACATATATTGAATTAACCACTCTTGTTGGCAATTAGGATCAATGCGATAACTTAATTTAACAATAGAATCCTTAAATCGTTGCATGCACTCCCATGCAATTTCTCATTAACGTTGTTCAATATCCCACAATTTTGATAATAAATATTGATTCTTCTAGGGAAGTTTAAAATCCTGTATAAATTCTCATTCAACTTCATCAGTAGTAAGGTTCTAATGTGAAGTATACCATTTAATAAATCACTTGAGTTCTCTATCTGCCAAAGTGGTTTGGAATTCAATAAGCTTAGTAGCATTGAGTGTTTTTATAACCCTCCATGCGGCTTCACACAAATACCAATGTTGCTCAACATCCTCATTCCCCCATACTCAAAATACAAGATATCTAGGGAATGATCTTGATATGCTACTAACCATTACGGATTGACCAGGCGATATCAGTATAAATCATTTCAAACCAGGCTATGAAGATCCTAAGGATCTTGATTGAGAACTATACCAAAACAACTAAAACAGCAGTAGTATATGCATTGGTGGGCCTTTTGAATTTTTAAAGTCTTTAGTAACATTGAAATAAAATAACCAGGATTCTGATAGTGTACCAGGGGGAGGTTAGGGAAGGATCTACCTATGTTGTTACCCAATTAAATAAATAATACTTATAGGGGATGCATAATATTCATAAAACATTCACCTCATCACAATATGCATTTCTTCATTACGAGGAGTATTTCGGTTCATCAACTCGATTAAAGGTTTTGATTCGTACGTCATCTTCAATCCTTTTGACTCATGAGGATCTCTGCTACTTCCTTCCATCTTTTCAACAACACGGCTTCCAGCACCTCATATTTGGATAGAATTTGTTCCACTACTATCTCCTATATATGAAAATATCATATTACTTGGTCCTTCTATCCACAACCTTGGAAAATTCAACACCTCTCCTATTGGCTCTCTCTATCGTCTTTAGATTTCACGCAATGAATTTTCCCACCATTCATCATCTATTTGTGCCCTTATTTGTTCTCTTAGATATTTATCCCTTTGTAACTCATATGCATCCATCACAAAAAGGTCTTCATATTTTTCATCCAGGTAGCATCTATCTGTTAGGTCCTACCCCCCAATACTTAGAATTTTAAGTTATCGTATTATGTCCTTGAAATGACAGTACGTTTTCTTCTACCATATAAATTTTAATCCACGGAGGGATTTCCTTCTGCAATAGCCCCCACAACAGGTACTTGAATACTCCCTTTTCTTTATAAAAATATTGATGATCTTCTGTAACAAATTCAGTGATATATTTTATCGAGTTCATTGCACCTAAAATTCAACAACCCTAGTCATCTAATTGTCTAGTCTATGAAACTGAGCTAAATCAACAATAATCCAAGTTTGACGGAGTTTAAGATGGCTTCCAACCCTTTGCATTGAACTGAAACTAATGCAACCAGTTATGATGTTCTTCATGGAACTTACACAAGAATATTTTGTAGTGATCGCAGGCGGGTTTTGCATACAAATCCTCCTCCTTTACCCACTCTAAATTATTTTCTCTTCGTTGAGCTTGCTGTAAAATGAATGAGTCAATGTTATCATGCCACTACTATTGAATATCTCCTCGTAGGATCCTTGATACCTCATTTTACATAATAATAATAATAATAAAATGAAATTCCAAACAAAAGGGGGAATTTTTATGGCACACATTCATGCCCCCATCAACATGACCAAGTTTTTCTCTCTGTTAATTCTTACCTACCAACAAAAATGGCTCAATTTATATATACCCGCCAACCAAAGATTTTTTCCCACATGTGTGATTTAAAGTTTCTCTATTATTGTCAACATAAGGCATCTTTCATGACGTTTCTGAGACCACCGACCGATAGTCAAGATGAAAACTTCCTTCTTCCCCTTGATACGACCCTTCTCCAAGAGTGGCCTTCGTGATCTCAGTCAATGCAACAACTTCTTCTCACATTTGGTCCAATATCATAGGGTGTTTAAACTATTTTATACAAATTAATTATATAATCTAATTCTGATGGTAAGTTATTTCGTAGGCGGATAGATTGGAAAATTAAAATAATAAATACAACTTAAAGCGTTGGTTTTTATGCCAGATAACTTAGAAAGGCGGCGCAATAAGATCAACTTCCTACTCAACTACCAAAGTAGGATGCAGTAAAATACCACAACATAAACAATTCATAAGTGAATATATGTAGATCAAGTAGGTTTAATTATGCATTCATTATAACATAACAATCATTTATATAAAACAAAGCAAGAAGAACATCCATAATAGAGGGTCTTATCCAACTTCATTTTGGAATAACCAACAAATACATTATCTCACTTACAACATACTAATGGGTTTCCTATAAAAGAATAAATGTACAATAACTCAAGGCAATCTAGAACTATGAGTTAATAGTTGATTAATCAACCTTTTTTCCCTAACAATTGAAGGCTTTTTATAAAAAAATTACCCATTCCCATATTTAACCATATCACGACCTGACTTGAATAACATATATGGCTATATAATTACAATACATAATGCCTTAAATAAAAATAAATATAAAAATATAAAAATAAAAATAAAAACATGTAAAGATATAGAAATCTGGAGTTCATAGGGAAGCAATCTTAAGCACTTTCATGTGGACCTTATGTTGCTTTGCACCCTCACCTCAATCGTGAGTCTGTCCTTCGAACCTCCATCACCTGCAATATTTTACAGTTTTCAAGGCACACGCCACCAAAAAACATGGGCGACTATCAAGACATTATAGGTGAGATCATAGCCACTTTCTGCAACTATCGAGACATTATAGGTGAAATCATAGCCACTTTCTACAACATCATTTCTCTTTGCCCTAAAATTTCCAAAACACCGCGAGAGCTTGTCCACTGTCAATCTAAGTGGCCACCTAAATCTAGGATGTTTGTGACATATTAATCTCCTTCGTCCACCTAAATCTAGATACCCACCGTAGCTCTCTTTCTCTAACTAAATATGCGTTATTCCTAGTATTTCGAAACTTTTAGCCATCTAGTTATTTCCATCTTCTACGACAAAGATAGGCACCATTGATGGAATAGAGGAATTTCTAGAAATTTGCAGCCCGAAACTGATGCGAGCATATAAAATATCACTAAAACCACTCAAAAACAAAAAAACAAAAAAAAAAAAACTATGAGTGAATCCTTTCCGTTGATTATATTTTTTTCCATTGAGGCTTCATTTACTATTCATTTCCATCGAAAATTAAACCGGGTTGTGACACCACAATGTAACAACTTCCCCGTGTATCACTCCTGAGTTTTTCCCGCAATTTTGCAATACTTTATGATATTACGATATCGTTTAATACAGCCTGTGAGATCTTTCATCTAGATTTCATCCAGTTATTGGAATTTATTATGTTAAATAGATAATGTATTGTTGATTCTCGGGCCACCCAAATCCTATAGGCTATCTTGTAATTAGTATCATGACACGTCTTATAAGTTATAGTTGGTGAATCTTAATTTTCCTTGCATTTGTTCCATTCAGTGATGATTTATGACAACTCCAACTTGTAAGTAGATGCCAAGTTTCCAATTTGAAAACAACTCCTCAGAAGTTGCAACCGAGAGCCTCATCCAATACTCGTAGCTGGAAAAATAAATGGGCATAATTATGTTTTCAGAAGATTATTAATCCTCATAAATATGTTTTCACAGTTCTAAGCACGTCGGGAAAAACATGCATCCACAAATTCCAAACATCAAATACACACAAAATTCCCATTAAGTTTCATCCCTGGTTGAAAGTATTAATGTGAGTAATTTCATCCCTGGTTGAAATTATTAATGTGGGTAATTTATCCCTAGTTGAAATTATTAATGTGGGTAAGGAAAAAAGCACAAGGTTAAAAATTTAGACGGAACAATGCATTTACATTGACCAAGTTTATTAACTTTGATTTTAATGAATTTGACCGTATTTAAAATTACTTGAAGCTTTGGGATAAAAAAAAAAAAACTCAAAATATCACTGGAAAATTTCCATGTAGCAGTGGATTCCAATGAATCAATATTATTTCAATGATCAATGATACTTCAGTAAGCACCCATGAACCATAACCCAATATGCGCAGCCTTACAATTGAAGACATAGTTGTACGGATTTCAAATGGGCAATGTCAGATCATTAAAATTAAACCTAGTATACGGGTTTTAAGAATTTATTTTTCTCTAAATTCGATGTAATAAACAATTCACCCGAGTCATAATTTCAGGTTGTTTTCAAAGTTTTCGTTGCTCTGAAACCATTGTAGAATTTAAAAAAAATGTTTAATAATCTATATATAATCCTAAGAATCTTCCCCCACAACTAAGCGCGGGAACACGGACAGACAACGATACAATATTCATCAACTTATCTTTGAAAACAGATTAAAGTTTTCAACATTTCGTCGTCGTTTTCTTGTTCGTGTTGTCTAGAGGTTTTATTTACTTAGGCCTTAGAGCTTTTTCTATCCAGACGTCTATGGTTCGAATCTCTAGAACTTGTTGATTTAGAAGATTCGATGTCTTTTTTAAAGGCCATTTGTTCTAGGATTTGATGTTGTAATTTTGTTAAAAAAATCTTAATAACAAGTAACTTGGGCTAAAAATTTATAGTAGTTGGACAATGTCTATATGATATTATTACAATAAATTATAATATTATTACAATAAATAATGATATTATTAAAATAAATAATGATTAGTTTAGTCATGTATTCAATAGTAAGAAAATGAGTAATCTTTAAATGTGATTTTTTTAAAAGTTTTTTGGTTTATTTTCTAATCTCATTTGTTTAGAATTTGGCATAGATTAATTGCAATGACAAGTTTTCTAGGTGAACCGTGGAAAGGTAACATTCAATAAAGGGGTTGTTTTTGTTTCTTCAATATTTTAATCAATGTCATTAATAAAATTAATAGTAGAACCTATACCACTAAAAGTAGGAAAATATTGTACCTTAATATCGATCCAATATGCACAACAAATAGAGTGTAACTTATGATCTCCCTACTGCCAATCATCCAATGAGATACATGAACCAAATTTTGCGCTTTGAATGCTCCTCCGACTAATAGAACCATCTATTGTAGGATTTATATATTATTATATTTTCCTTGTAGTAATCTAGTATAACTAATCCAAGAGGTTAGGGTCTTCCCTACCATATACAGGTTCTATAAATATTGAACCTTGGTAAGGATATAGTGGTTGTATGTCTCAGAATCCATATACCTCAAAATCCATTTTTTCTCGCTTAATATCGATAACAACGTAGTTCTCAAATGCCTAATATATTCCCAATAAATTTCTATACAAGTATTTATATCCCCTAATATCTATTACTTCAAAATGTGCATAGTTTTTTACCCCTACAATGTCAACTTCAACATCCTCCAAACATCTAATTGGAAGAGTACAATAGTGGTTATCCATATGTAACTAAATCAGATACAACACAAAATTGTATTTCCCCAGTGCCTCTCAAGTATTTCTCAACATGATATTGATATCAAAACTCAAATCTACCATAGAATCCTTGATCTGAAATCCTGTGATTTGATCAACATGGAATTCTCATCCTATTCTCCTAATATTCTAATGAGCATGCCTAGAGTGTCGTCAAGGAAGGTTTGTAGAAATTGGCTTGTCTGAGAGTTTCTCATCCTTAACAATGATCTTCAGTTTCTTGTTTTTCTAACCTAATAGATGCTCATCATTCACAATATGCAAAAATAATTTGAACCATTCCATAACATGATGAGATATTTCCTTAGAAGACCTAAGACTCTACATTCATACATGTTCCTATTGTTCCACGTGAGGAATATAATATTAAGTTAATTTTTTGTAAATTTCAATTAAATCTGTGTAGTATTATTTTTTATACTTGGAATCATATGACATCTTAGGTAATGTAGATTTAATTATAGTATATTTTTCAAGGATGTCCATATCCGCTCTAGTCCTTTTTCCTCCTCTAATGATTATATTAATACTCAATGTCAATGTTGGTTCAATTCCCTAGGTTCTGCATCAACTAGATTTCTTCTCTTTTCTTATTACTCTCTTCCCACTGAGCAATGAATTTACAAAAATCCTTTGTTGAGTCTGTATTCAATCTAAATTAAGAACACCGAGGCCTTATAGGTAATGGACAAGAAACATGTCCTTGATCGTAGTTGTAACAATAGATCAGACCTCTTCCTCTAAATCTTCCTCCCCATGAATTTCCTCGAGGAACTTCATTAACTTTAAATGAAATGCAATCAAAGTGATTCACCAGAGCATCCAAAGCTCCGCACTAATCCATATGATGAGTTAATGACCCACAAAATTCACAGAACATATTGTTTGCAACATTTGAATATTCCTACAAAATAGGACAAAGACGACGCAGGTGGCCATAGGTAAAAAATTCTCACAATAATCAGTTACATACATACCTTGTTGATTGGGGAATCCATGAAATTGTGTAGGTACTTGATATAAATCATTTGTACCAACTTGTGCAACTCCAGCGGCAGCAAAAGTTGGATTTGGTCCCATAGGCATAAAATATGGTCCCAGGCTTCTCAACCTTGGGCATTATGTTGCACGATAGCCTTCAACATGACAATTAATGGACCATACCTAACATAAAATTCATGACGCATTCATATCTTTCAATCATTTTCTCCAATTAGCAATTTGATGTTGTCTTCCAACAAGGTCAGGATCACTAGAGGTAACACCTCCACTGTGGTCATGAGGATACCCTACAAAGCTTGAATCTTTTAGCTTGCTCAAGTGCATCTTAAAATGTATCAATCTTCTGTTGTGTTAAGGGGATCTAGATGAAAACAAAGCTTTAATGAACCGCTATTGTTCGTGATTAGTATCAATGTGATAGCTTAAGTTATCAATAGAATCCTTAAATCGTTGCAAGCTTCATTCACATTGTTCAATATCCCGCAATTTGGATAATCCATATTTATTTTTCTAGGGAAGGTTAAAATCATGTATAAATTCTCATTCAACTTCATAAATATTAAGGTTCTGATGTAAATTATACCATTTAATAAACCACCTAAGTTTTATCTCTCCAAAAATAGTGTAGGATTCAATAAGTTTAGTATCATTGAGTGTTTTTCTAGCCCTCCATGTGGCTTCACACAAAAACCAATGTTTCTCAACATCCTCACTCCCTCGTCCTGAAAATACAAGATATCTAGTTAATGATCTTGCTATGGTACTAACCATTACGAATTGATCACGCGATATCAGTATAAATCCTTTCAAACCAGGCTATGAAGATCCTAAGGAACTTGGTTGAGAACTCTACCAAAACCACTAAAACACTAGTGATATATGCACTCATGGAACTTTTGAATTTTTAAAGTCTTAAGTAACTTTAGAATAAAATAAGCAAGATTCAGATTGGGTAGGAAGGGGAGTTTAGGGAAGGAACTACCTATGTTATTACCGAATTAGGTAATACTTACAGGGGATGCATCATGTTCATAAAACATTCACATCATCACAAAATGCATTTCTACATTAGGCGAAGTATTTTGGTTCATCAACTCGATTAAAGGTCTTGATTTGTGTGTCATCTTCACTCCTTATAACTCATGAGGATCTCTACTAATTAATTCCATATTTTCAACGATACGGCTTCCAACACCGCCTATTGATGAAAAGTGAAACCCACTATAGGCAGGTTCACCTTTCATTTAATAATATGAACCTGCAAACTTCAAATTCAGCATCAAGCTGCAAATTCATAACCTTGGATTTGATCTTGGGACCTACGGGTAATAGGCCCACTCCGCTTTCGCTGCACTACTCTGACTCTTACATGTATATATCGGGAGCATTAAAACCAAATAAATCGACTTCTATAACTCAAACAATGCATGCAGACCTCTTCAACATCAGAAACCCCAAACGTTTCTCATCGGAAACAAATAAACATAATCATAATCGAGCCCTTAATTCTATAATCCTTGGAGAATATTAATCCCTATTCGGAACCTTACAAACCCCTTATCAAATGGTTGGACCTCGGAGTCAAGATTCATCACGATCTCATAATACACATTATAATAATAACCATTGGAAATGAATGATACACCCTTTTGAAATGTGGCAATAACATGTGTTTCAAATAATTTTTATAAACGAGCATTAGAGATCTCCGGAATAGCATATAAAACCTTCTCCCATGTAATATAATTACATCGTATTAAAACCTCTCAGCCCACATAACCGTATTTCATTTAATTAATAAACATTTATCAATTAAATAAATGCTGCCATACCTTACGTTAAATTCTGTGCAGCTTCCAACACAAACGCCATTGGATCTCCTTGACTTATAATCGAACGACAATCGCATTCGATTTGACTACAGGCTTTAACATCTCAAAGTTATGTGATATTAGTGGTTTTCTGTCCATGGCGTGTCGCGATATAATTGGATGGCACTCCAAAACAATCAAAGCACTCTCGGCCCAATTGACATGTGATACCGGTAGTATCACTCCATAAAAGCGCTCAACATCAAATCTGGGATTTGTAACTATGTTTAACCCAACTTCCGTTACTGCTCCTTCCCATGCATTTCTATGTAACGTTGTTCCTTAATTGTCTTAAACCTTATCATAAATCTCAAAGGGTTTACTGTATTGTGGCTTGACATAAAGATCGATGTCGATTTATGCAAATCAAATTCCTTCTTCTCTGTGTGCAACTTAATGGCACGGATCAAATAACAATAAATATTCATCAATTGAAAACCAAATTTCGTTCAGCGCAAACACAGAATAAAAGGTTACTTTGATTCCTTCCACATCGATTATACAGAGGTTAAGATAATTGAATCCGCCATACTCTATGATAATTCACAACATGATATTATATTTACTTGATCACCATCGACCCTTACAGTGGTCGATGGTCGATCAACAACTCGTAAAACATGATTAAAACCATAAAACTAAAATAACCATGAATCATATTCAGACAGAAAAAATCCACATAACCAGTATTTATATTATATACACAATATCACAGATATTCTAAGGCATTTCAGCCTCAGTAAAAATCCTCACACTATTATATTATGCTTGCTCCTCTCTCCTCTCACACAATACAGACTCGCTTATAAAGACTTACAAAAGCGTTAATCAGTTAATATCCACAAGATTTCTCTTGAAATCACTCAACATAATCAGTTAAGATCCACAATATTTCTCCTAAAATTTCTCAATAAATTTATCATAAATATTTCGTTACATAAATGACAGATAATTATAATTTAATTAACCCTTATCATTCCAACAAATTTAGAATCTATTTTAACAAATTTTTCCCTATTTTTTCCAATGCCTATCCGCATTTTCTCTCTTTCAGCTTCGAGTTCCATCCTTAATTCAAGGGTGCTCAAATTCCCCTGCATCAGACTCACGAGGCACAAAATTTTATGACCTCCTGGTCATATGGCTTCTACAATTGTCAACAATTTTACCCACATCATCTATGGAACTTCTCTTTATGATCTTCCAGTAACAACATGCTTGAACAATTCTACCCACATCCTTTGTGGAATTGTCCTCTATGAGCTGCAACAAAACCTCTGCAATAGCAAGTCCTCCCTGCTACCACATACCTCACCAAGATTTCTCCTGAGCTCAGTCTTTCGGCATCTCTTTGGTTCGCTCCTATGGAACCATTGAGCACTCTTGCTCTAGGTTTCTACAAACTTCTCACTTTCCTCTACTTCTACCTTCACAAAACATAAAAAATCACAAGCTTCCAAATCTTCAGCAAAATTGTACCTCTTCTTTCTTCGCATGCAAAAATTCCTTTCTGCAAGAAATATTTTCCTGCTCTCATACCACTTGATGAAAATTTAAACCCACTACAAGGAGGTTCACCTTTCATTTAATCATATGAACCTGCAAACTTCAAATTATGCATCAAGCTGCAGATTCATAACCTTGGATTCGATCTTGGGACCTATGGGTAATAGGCCCACTCTGCTTCCGCTGCGCTACTCTAACTCTTACATGTATATCAGGAGCATTAAAACCAAATCAATCGAGTTCTATAACTTGAACAATGCATGCGGCCCTCTTCAACATTAGAAACCCCAAATGTTTCTCATCGGAAACAAATAAACATAATCATAACCGAGCCCTTAATTCTATAATCCTTGGAGAATATTGATCCCTATTCGGAACCTTACAAACCCCTTATCAAATGGTTGGACCTCGGAGTCAAGATTCATCACGATCTCATAATACGCATTATAATAATAACCATTGGAAATGAATGATACACACTTTTGAAATGTGGAAATAACATGTGTTTTAAATAATGTTTATAAACCAGAGTTAGAGATCTCCGGAATAGCATATAAAACCTTCACCCATGTAATATAATTACATCATATTAAAACCTCTTGGCCCACATAACTGGATTTCATTTAATTAATAAACATTTATCAATTAAATAAACGCTGCCATACCTTACGTTAACTTCCATGCAGCTTCCAACACAAATGCCATCGGATCTCCTTGACTTATAATCGAACGAGAATCTTATTCGATTCGACGACAGGCTTTAACATCTCAAAGTTATGTGATATTAGTGGTTTTCTGTCCATGGCATGTCGCGATATAATTGGATGGCACTCCAAAACGATCAAAACGCTCTCGGCCCAATTGACATGTGATACTGGTGGTATCACTCCATAAAACCGCTCAACTTCAAATCTGGGATATGTAACTATGTTTAACCCAACTTCCATTAATGCTCCTTCTCATGCGTTTCTGTGTAGCGATGTTCCTTAATTTTCTTCAACCTTATCATAAATCTGAACGGGTTTACTATATTGTGGCTTGACATAAAGATCGATGTTGATTTATGCAAATCGTATTCCTTCTTCTCCGTGTGCAACTTAATGGCATGGATCAAATAACAATCAATATTCATCAATTGAAAACCGAATTCCCTTTAGCTCAAACACAAAATCGAAGGTTACTTTGATTCCGTCCACATCGATTATACAGAGGTTAATATAATTGAATCCACCATACTTTGTGATAATTCACGACATGATATTATATTTACTTGATCGCCATCGACCCTTACAGTGGTCTATGGTCGATCAACAACTCGTAAAACATGATTAAAACCATAAAACTAAAACAACCATGAATCATATTCAGACACAGAAAATCCACATATCTAGTATTTCTATTATATACACAATATCACAGATATTCTAAGGCATTTTAGCCTCAGTACAATCCTCACGCTATTAAATTGTGCTCGCTCCTCTCTCCTCTCACACAATATAGACTCGCTTATAAAGACTTACAAAAGCATGAATCAGTTAAGATCCACAAGATTTCTCCTGAAATCGCTCAACAGAATCAGTTAAGATCCACAAGATTTCTCCTGAAATCGCTCAACAGATTTATCATGAATCTTTCGTTACATAAATGACGGATAATTATAATTTAATTAACCCTTATCATTCCAACAAATTTAGAATCTGTTTTAACAAATTTTTCCCTGTTTTTTCCAATGCATGTCCGCATTTTCTCTCTTTCAGCTTCAAGTTCCATCCTTAATTCAAGGGTGCTCAGATGCCCCTGCATCACCTATTTGGCTAGAATTTGTACCTCTACCATCTCCTATATATGGAAATATCATACTACTTGGTCCTTCTATCCACAAACTTTGACTATTAAACACCTCTCCAATTTGGTGTAACTCTCTCTATCGTCTTCAGATTTCACGAAATATATTTTCCCGCCATTCGTAATCTATTTGTGCCCTTCTTTGTTCTCTTAGACCTTGAGCCATTTGTATCTCATATGCATCCATCACAACAAGGTATTCATCTTTTGCAACCAGGTAGCATATCTCCCTTAGGTCCTACCCCCAATACTTGGAATTTTAAGCGGCCATATTTTGTTCTTGAAATGACAATAGGTTTTCTTCCACCATATAAATTTTAATCCATGTAGGGATTTCCTTTAGCAATATCCCCCGCAACACGTATTTGAATACTACTTCCGCTTTATAAAAAGCTTGATGATCTTCTCTAACAAATTCAACGATATAACTTTCTAAAGTTTCTTGCACCCAAAATTCAACAACCCTAGTCATCTCATTGTCTTGTCTATGATACTCAGCTAAATCAACAATAGTCCAAGTTTGACAAAGTCTAATATGGTTCTAACCCTTGCTTTGATCTAAAACGAATGAAACTAGTTATGAAGTTCTTCATGGAACTTACACAATAATATTTTGTAATGATCACAGCTAGGTTTTGCATACAAAGCCTCCTCCTTTACGCACTCTAAATTATTTTTTCGTCATTGTGCTTTATGTAAAATAAATCGCTCAATGTTCTCATGCAACCAATATTGAAGATCTCCTCTAAGGATCCTTGATATCTCATTTTACATAAAAAAAAAAAAAAGAGGATTTGGAATTCCAACCTAAAGGGTTTTACAAGAATACGATTGTTGAATTTTGGGAAGTTTTATCACACGCATTCATTCCCCCATCAACACGACTAATATTTTATCTCTGTTTATCCTTACCTACCAACTAAAACGTTTTGGCGCAATTTATATATGCCTCCCAACCGAACATTTTTTCCTACACGTGTGAGTTAAATTTTCTCTATTATTGTCAACGTAATGCATCTTTCATGAATTTTGTGAGACCGTCGACTGACAGTCAAGAAGACAACTTCCTTGTTCCACTCAATACGACCCTCCTTCAAGAGTGTCGTCGATGACCCGAGTCAATGCAGCAAATTCCTCTCACCTTTGTTTCGGTATCATGGGGTGTTTAAATTTTTTTATAAAAATTAGTTATATAATTTAATTTTGATGGTAATCTATTTCGTAAGCAGATAGATTGGAAAATTAAAATAATAAATGAAACTTAAAGTGTTGGTTTTCATGCCTGATAATTGTAGAAAGGTGGCACCACAAGATCAACTTCCTACTCAATTGCAAAAGTAGGATGCAGTAAAATACCACAAAACAAAAATTCAGAAGTGAATATATGTAGATAAAATAGGTTTAATTATGCATTCATGTCAGCATAACAATCATCTATATAACACATAGCAATAGGAACATCCATAACAAAGGGTATTATGCGACTTCATTCAGGAACAAGAATAAATCTCCCTTACAACATACTAATGTGTTTCCTATAGAAGAATAAATCTATAATAACTCAAGGCAATATATAACTATTAGTTAATAGTTGATTTGTAAACCTTTTTTCCCTCACCATTGAAGTCTTTGTATAAAATTTTTACCCATTTGCATATTTAACCATATCAAAACCCTAACTTGAATAACGTATATGGCTATATAATTACAATAAATAGCTCGTAAAATAAAATTATAAAAAAAAAACCATGTAAAGAGATAGAAACATGGAGTTCATAGGGAAGAAATCTTAGTCACTTTCATGTGGACCTTATGTTGCTTTCACCCTCGACCTCAATCATGATTTTTTCCGTCAAACCTCCATCACCTGCAATATTTTACACTTTTGAAGAAACACCCCACCAAAATTCATGGGCCACTAACATGACATCGTAGGTGAGATCGTAGCCATTTTGCGCAACATCATTTCTCTTTGTCCCTAAAATTTCCCAAACACTGTGAGAGCTTCTCCACTGTCAATCTAACTGGCCACCTAAATCTAAGATGTTTGTGACATCTTAATCTCCTTCCTCCATCCAAATTTCCCAAACACTTACAAGAATATAACCATCGTAGCTCTCTTTCTATCAATAAATATGGGTTATTCCAGGTACTTTGAAAGTTTTAGCCAACTAGCTATTTTCATCTTCTATGACAAAAATATGCACCATTGATGGAATAGAGGCCTTTCTGACCATTTTCAACTCGACACTTATGCGAGCATATAAAATATCAGTAAAACCACTGAAAAAAAAAACTATGGATTAATACTTTCTATTGATTATATTGTTTTTCCATTGAGGCTTCATTTACTGTTCACTTCCATCAAAAGTTAAACCAAATTGTGACATCGTAATGTAACTTCCCCACCTATCACTCCTTGGCTTTTTGTAATGTTCCAAATTTTGCAATAAAGTATTTGGAACATTAATTTTTCTTTCATTTTAATAAAAGGAATAAAATGGGTGAGGGAACCCATTGTAGCAACTTAATAAACACTCCTAAGGTGCAAAAGTAACTTAAGTGGCTTAAGATAGTAGCCCCAAGTGTGAAAAGGGCCAAAGGCAAGCGAGCTAGATCATGGTTGACCAAAGTCAACAATGTACCCTAAGAGGGGAAGCTTGCACAAGAAGATTGCGTAGTTGGAGTGGAGGGAAAATTGAAATGAGAGGAAACCCTAATCTGAGTGGGCTCCATGCATACGTTGCATAAGAGATGAAGGAGAGCATTGTGGAGATCATATTTGGAGAAAGAATTCGAAGTTGAAGCTGCCTTCAACTGAAGGAGCTTGTGTTGCATAGCACCAGAGGGATTCCTGTTTAGGAATGTCCTTCTCCTCCATTGGAGGCCATGGAGAGATTTTTCTTCACCTTCCTCACAACATGGCTTGAGGCCAAAGCATTCATTTGCAGCTACTGCATTATTCTTGTAGCAAGAGAACGCTGGAGTTGCTGGTGTTGCAGTGAGGGAGCTTCATCATCACATTTTCGGAGCTTGTTTTGTAGAGGAGGAGCCATCTCTTTCTCTAGGAGATCAGCAAAGGAGATCCCAGAGCTTTTATTGCAAATCTTGGCATTGGGCCATATGTTTCTTCTCATGCCCAGCATAGTCCCTTTCTCCTACAGCGTTATTTTCTGAGAGGGGTTTCCGGAGGAGTTCATTTTGTGCACTATGGAGTGCAATCTTAAGTAAGGGGATCAACCCCTTCATTTTGGAGATCATTGTAGGAGGTATCATGGTTTATTGTATCATATACTTCCTTCTCCATTCTTGTATTATTATTGAGTTGCAGCAGCTACACTCCAACTCCGGCATTTTACTGTTTTATGTATTTTGGCCAATCCCTTGGAGGATTGACATAAAAATGTTTCCTGGGGTTGAGATATTGCTCCCCTATCTTTATTTGAGCTTGTGTTTCTATATCATTTCATATATATTAGTTTGTAGTCATTTTCCCTCAGAGACTACATAGTGATAAAGTTTTTGGGTTATGTAGCAGTGTATTCTCTTGTTTTATGTACATTTCTTATTGAGGCTGATTTGAGCTCACCTTGAGAGGCATTTTCCTAAAAGAATTTGTATTCTATTTGCTGCTACAGCTTATATATCATATTTTCACTCTTCTTATAGTTCATGAGACATTATTTCACTCCTGTCACATATTGGAGTTTTAATATTGCTGAAGGTTCTCTCATTAAGCACTATTCTTGTATACTTGTTGGTGGGAGATCTAAATAACCCCCTTAGGGTTATTTCTTTGAGCTTATATTCTGCAGGGATTTTGTATCATATTTATTCCAAGGCATCCAAGTGCTAGATTTCATTATTTTCACATGGGCTTCCTTATACAGCGTCCTCATGGGCAGCTGTTGTAGAAATTCCTTGAAGGGAAATATTAGCTCTTGACAAGTTCTATTGTCAGAGTCTGCTAATGGGCCAGGTAGCCTCTGGATCTCATCCTTGCATGAGAATGTGACATATCTAGTAAATGCCCCTAACATTAAATATCTGAAATAGTTAAATGTTGATTGTTAATACTCCCGGAGGTGGAAAATAGGAATATCTCAAGATATTCCCGGCATTGTAGAAATTTCCCATTTGGGATATTATAGTGGTATCAGAGCTTCAAACATGGCTCAGCCTATGAAGTTCGAATTTCAGAGAAGAAGAGGTCAAGATGATGCAAGAGATGAGATTGATCTCATCAGTTTTGGGTCCAGCAACAACCTCTCCAAGGAGGTTGAGGAGATAGAAGAAGGAGAAGAGGAAGGACCATGCACTTCATATTCTCACAGAGGAGTAGAGCAGAAGCATGGAGAACACTTGGAATTCGAATTATAAGCGAGCATCTTGCTGAATATGGAGAAAAACCTAGAGTCTTCCAAGAGACTCTAACTTCTTCACACTTGTTCAGTAAGAAGAGGAAAGAACTTGGTGGTTCAGCCATGGGAGGCATGCAAGGGTTTCTACTCTTGCTGATTTTTCTCAGATCTTGATCAGAAGATTTGGCCAAAGGAGGGAGGAGCCCTCACCACCAAAGGCACATGCTAGTGTTGTGCATTCATGCAGAAGCAGCCTCCACCTTCATCTATTAAGGCAGCCAGCACACTTGAGGAAGAGACTCTTGCAGCAACAAAAGATTCTTCCAGATCTCTCCAAGGTATGCATGAGTTTTCATCTATTATGGAGGATTGTACATTAGTGCATGCTGATTGTCTTGAAGAAGGAGCTTTCACTGCGCTGTGCCATTTTGAGGAAAGAAACCCTCATCATCCTCATGCACTATTGATGAGTCATGCATCACATGTGAGGGTGCGGTTTTGAAATTTTGTTATGGAGGAGATTGCATTTCAATGTCCCATGAAATGCAAAAGGAGAAATTTGTTTTGGGACAATGGTAGCTCTTGTGAAAGAGGTACCAAGTGGCAGGATACTTACACCAAAGAGCAGAGCTTTGTGGATCATATGTGCCTAGTGGAAATGTGGAGGATCCATAACCCATAGGTCCCAGGATCATTTAACACTCATTGCACTTAATGGACAAAGGGGAAAGTATTGGTGCATCATGATAGGGTGGCATTTCTCTTACCACTCATTATGTTCCAATTTCAGATTGGGTATGGTGGAAGTATAGGGGAGCAGCAAACATTCTTGTTGCTCAGATTTTGTTTGAGTGTTACTAGAGCAAGAGGAGGCACTAGCATAGTGCAAGATGATTGCTCTTTGATCTTGGATGCCAAGTAGCACATTCTACATGGGAGGAGCTCTAAATTTGTAGCAACATGATGGGAGGAGTCTTTGGCAAGATTTATGTTAAAGAGGGAAGCTTTAAGATGATAGTAGCCCTACTCCAAAGGCTAACAGCGCTGTCACTTGAGAGCTTGAGTTACTTGTTGGAGTGTCTTCCAAGCCACTTCACAAGTGATGCGTTTTGGATGCATGTAGGTGATGAGCATGACGGAGTAATGGAGGAAAGCACTCCTACTACATTTTGACTCTCTTGGCTTGGTGGCACAAGCACAAGGAGAGGAATATACATGCAAAAATTTTGGGTTATTCTTTCATGCATTTTTCATGCATATTCTTCATTGATGGAGGAGTCCACTTGGGAGGGCATCTTAATGGATTTATATCAGCATATGGCTATATGCATAGCCCAAGAGATGATGATATGGTTGGAGCAACCACTCCCCTACTATGTTGCAGTAAGGGGAACTTTTCATTGGAGCCATTTCAGCTCAAAGGCCAAAGTACATGATGAGGGAGGTAACTCTTTGTGACATGCCTTGCACTCTCTTATCTTTATGAGTAGTATTTCAGATCAAGAGGGATCCTTCCTTCTTTCACATTGTAGTTTGTTGTACTTATGGTTCATTGCAGCAAAATGATAGCCATTTCAGCAGTGGATTTTGGGGGAAAGCCACATAGTTTTGGTGTGCACCTTTTGCACCAAAATGTGTTTTCATGATCACACCTTGCAGGATGGATGTGGCAGAAAACAAGTGGCTGCAAATACACTTGTTGCATTATATATTGAGGCAAGAAAATGATGCTCTACGCTGGTTCCATGCATGGGACCAAATTTCACCTGCTTGTTCTCATAAGTTTATGCTTCCATATGTTGCTAGTGGAACGTTGTTTAGAGGAAGCACTGTTTTGGAGGAGGGAAAATAAATTGAAGATGCCCATTGGGAGGGTGATTCTCCCTACTTTTCATGTTGTATGTTTCAGGAGAAGCAATGGGCAGCCCATGATTTCCAAGCTTCATCTCTTTCCTTCATGTGGGAGGAGTTATTTGGAGAGTTTAAAATTTTGGAGGAGGCATTTCATGGTTTGAAAGATTGATGGGGTGGCTTGCGTCTCTCATGAAGACCATTTCATTTCATCCATATATCAGCAGCAGCCCCATATGTATCGTGTGGAGGGAGAGACTCATTGGGAGGAGTTATTTGGAGAGTTCAAAATTTTGGAGGAGGCATTTCATGGTTTGAAAGATTGATGGGGTGGCTTGGGTCTCTCATGAAGACCATTTCATTTCATCCATATATCAGTAGCAGCCCCATATGTATCATGTGGAGGGAGAGACTCATTGGGTGGATGTGCCCTTTGGGAGAGAAAACCTCCATTCTTTTTGCAGCACATTCTCCAAGGGGAGTATGGAAGATGATATGGTCACCATGTGCAGCCATGTGTTTTAAATGAGGTGAACCATATGATGGTTTGGATTCCATATGTTGATGAAATCCAAATCATCACATATGACATGATTTGGGCCAGCTTATTTTGCAGCATTGAAGGAGAGGTCCTTGGGGGATCCAGACTTCATTTTGCCTCTTGAAGGCAACACTATTGCAGCCCAAATTCAACTTTCACTCCACATTCATTATAAGTGGAGAAGAGGACAGCGTGGGGTAGTCTATGAAGCTTACCAAGTTCAGAAATTCAGCCCACCTATTTCTCATTAGCACAAGGTGGAGGAGTACTTTCAGGAGTTAACTAGTTGGAAGGTAACTCATTTTTCTTGATTGCTTGAGGGATGGAGGATTTACATGAGGCTGCTTCAGATTCCACGCCTTGAGTAGAAGACTTTTTTTGGTTCATCCTTGCTCTTGCTTGAGGACAAGAAAGTTTTGGGAGGGGAGGACTGTAATGTTCCAATTTTGCAATAAAGTATTTGGAACATTAATTTTGCTTTTATTTTAATAAAAGGAATAAAATGGGTGAGGGAACCCATTGTAGCAACTTAATAAACACTCCTAAGGTGCAAAAGTCACTTAAGTGGCTTAATATAGTAGCCCCAAGTGTGAAAAGGGCGAAAGGCAAGCGAGCTAGATCATGGTTGACCAAAGTCAACAATGTATCCTAAGAGGGGAAGCTTGCACAAGAAGATTGCGTAGTTGGAGTGGAGGGAAATTTGAAATGAGAGGAAAACCTAATGTGAGTGGGTTCCATGCATACATTGCATAAAAGATGAAGGAGAGCATTGTGGAGATTATTTTTGGAGATATAATTCGAAGTTGAAGCTCTCTTCAACTTGTTGTTGTTTAGCACAAGAGGGATTCCTATTCAACAATGCCCTTCTCTTCCTTGGGAGGCCATGGAGAGATTGTTATTCATCTTCCTCACATCATGGCTTGAGGCCAAAGCAGTCATCTATAGCTACTACGTTATTCTTGCAGCAAGAGAACGTTGGAGTTGCTGGTGTTGCAGTGAGGGACCTTCATCATCTCACTTCCGGAGTTGGTTTGTAGAGGGGAAGCTCATTCCTTCTCTAGGAAATCAGAAAAGGAGATTTCCAGAGCTCATATTGCAGATTTGGCATCAGGCCATATGTATTTCTCTCATGCCCAACGCAGTCCCTTCTTCTTACAGCGTTATTCTCAAAGAGGGTTTGCAGGTGGAGCTCATTTTGTGCACTAGTGAGTGCAATCTTCAGTGAGGGGATCAGCCCCTTCATTTTGGAGATCATTGGAGGAGGTTTCATTGTTTATTGCAGTATATAATTCCTTCTCCTTTCTTGTATTATTATTAAGTTGAAGCAGCTACACTGCAACTCCGGAATTTTACTGTTTTATGTATTCTAGACAATCCCTTGGGGGATTGTTGTAATAATGTTTTCTGGGGTTGAGATCTTGCTCCCCCTTCTTTATTTGAGCTGTATTGTCATATCATCTTACATATATCATCCTGCAGTCATTTTCCCTCATAGAATGTGCAGTTATAGAGTAGCTGGGTTTTATGCAACAATGTATTCTCTTGTTTATGTACATTTTCCTTAGAGGTTGATTTGCACTTACCTTGAGAGGTCTTTTCCTCAAGGATCTTGTATAATATTTTCTGCTACACTTTATGTATTAGATTTTTACTCTTCTATCATTATATGATGCATTCTTTCACCACTGTTCATATTGAATTTTTCATGCTGCTGAAGATTTTCTCATTGAGCATAATTTCGGTATGCTTGTTGGTGGGAGATCTGAATAACCTCCTTAGGGTTATTTCTTTTAGCTTATATTCTGCAGGGAGTTGGCATCAGATATGCTCCAAGGCATCTCAGCATTGGATTGCCTTATTTTCACATGGGCTTCCTTATAGAACGTCCTCATGGACAACTATTGCAAAAATTCCTTGAAGGGAATTATTAGCTCTTGACAAATTCTATTGGCAGAGTTTGCTAGTGGGCCAGGTAGCCTCTAGATCTCATTCTTCCTTGTGAAGATGACATATCCAGTAAATGCCCTAGTAGTCAATATTTGAAATAGTTCAGTGTTGATTGTTAATACTCTTGGAGGTGGAAAAATAGGAATATCTCAAGATATTCCCGGCATTGCAGAAATTTCCCCATTTGGGATAATACATTTTTCCCACAATTTTAGAATACTTTATGATATTACGATAATTTTTAATACACCATGTGAGATATTTCATCTAGTTATTGAAATATTTTGTGTTAAATAGATAATGTATTGTTGAGTCTCAGACCACCCAAAGCATATAGGCTATCTTTTACTTAGTATCACAACACGTCTTATGAGTTACAGCTGGTGAATCTCGATTGTCCTTGCAGTTTTTCCATCCAATGAGGATTAATGCCAACTCCAACTTCTAAGTAGATTCCAGGTTTTCAACTTGAAAACAATGCTTGAGAGGTTGGGCCCCGGAGCCTCATCCAGTACTGGTAGCTGGAAAATTAAATGAAAATAAATGGGTGTAATGATGTTTTCAAAAAAAAAAAAATTGTCAAAAATATTTGTTTCGCAATTCTAATCACACTTAGAAAAATAGGCATCCACAAATTCCAAACATCAAATACACACAAAATTCCCATCAAATTTCATCCCTTGTTGAAACTATTCATTGGGGGAATCTTGAGGTCTAAAATGGGCCTCCTAAGGATATTATAAAATAATAGTGGAAATAATAATATAATATTAGATTACATCATCAAAATTTGGAGGGAAAAAAGAAAAGTAAAAATAATATAAAATAATAAAATAATAAAACTATTTTTTCAACCCGAATTTTCAACATATCTCCCTAAGTTTTTACTCAAATTCCAAGCGCGAGTACTCATTGGATGCATAATTTAATTCCTCATCCAAGGAATACCCATGTTGCATACTTTCGATCGACCCTGCTACACGAAAAATGAGAAATACATGAAAAACATGATTTCAATCACATTTTTTATGAATATCTCATTTATTGTGTAGCAAGGTCCATCAAATGTATGCAACAAGGGTACTCATTGGATGGGGAATTAAATTTCTCATCCAACGAGTACTCTCACTCCAAATTTGAGTAAAAAATTAGGAAGATAAGTTGAAAATACAGGTTGAAAATGTAGTTTATTATTTTTTATTCTTTTTACTTTTTTACTCCAAAAAGGTGAATCATCTCCCATGGTTGACATCATAATCTTGAATCCTATTGGTTATTATAAATTTTATTTTGGTTTTACATTTTTCTTAGGAGGCCCATTTTAGACCTTAAAATTCCCCTAATGCATGTGGGTAATGACAAAAGCATACGATTAAAAATTTACATGGATCAATGCATTTACAAGGACCAAGTTTATTAAATTTTCTTTTAATGACTTTGATTGTGTTTAAATGACTTGAAACTTTGGGATACAAAAAAAAAACTAAAAATATCAATGAAAAATTTCCATGTAGCATTGGATTCCAATGAATCACTATTATATCAGTAATCAATGACACCTTGGTAAGCACCTGTGATCCATATCCCAATATGCGCAGGCTACAGTTGAAGACTTAGTTGTACGGATTTCAAATGGGAAATGTTAGATAACTAAAATTAAACATAGTATATGGTTTTAAGAATATATTTTTCTATGAATGCGATGGAATATATAATTCACCCAAGTCATAATTTCAGGTCATTTTCAAAGTTTCCGTTGCTTCAAAACCATTGTATAATTTAAACAAAAAAAAATTCAATAATTTATATCTAATACTAAATATCTTCCCCCAAAGCTAAGCACGGGAACAAGGATGGAAAATGAAGAAATAGTCGTCAACTTATCTTGGAAAATAGATATGAAATTTTCTGTGTTTCATTGTTGGTTTTTTGTTCATGTTGTCTGGGGGTTTTATTGACTTATGCCTTAGAGATTTTTATTTCTAGGCATATATGGTTCGAATCTCTAGAACTTGTTGATTTTCAAGATTCGATGTCATTTTTAAATCCCATTTGTTCTAGGTGTAGATGATGTAATTTTGTTAAAAAATCCTAATGACAAGGAACTTTGTTAAAAAATTATAATAGTTGGAAAAACTTGTCAATATGATATTATTACAATAAATAATGATTAGTTTAGTCATGTTTTGATGTCAGGTTACCTATTTCATCGGTAACAGTGTTTCATGAATTCAATGGTAAGAAAATGAGCAATATTTAAGTGTGATTTTTTTGAATTTTTTTTTGGTTTATTCTCTGATCTCATTTGTTTAGAATTCGACATAGATTCATTGAAATCACAAGTTTTCTAGGTGAAATCTTGAAGGGAAACATCCAATAAAGGGTGTTGGCCCTCGTTTTTTATCTCTTTTTGTTTATGAAATGCACTTTATTTTCCATACTATCCATCTATACACCATCATATTCACCTTATTTTGACCAATAAATGCATATACAAGTATTTAAATTAAGTTTTTCAATTCTTAGAATTTTTATAAAAATTGAATTTTATGTGCATTTTTGGACCAGATCAGAAATTTCCATTCTTAACACCGGTTATGTTTCCTTTCAAATATGCCCTCTCCGTTATTTTTTCTTGGGCTCTAACTCCTTATGATTCAATTATTTCGCATCCTTTTCGACAATTTCGGCATTTACCTTCAATCCTTTCCTTACTTTCCCAAAAATTCCAAAGTCAAGCCTTTCATTTCTTCTAAAACCCCTTTTTAACTAATAAAATCCAATTTTTATAGTTAAAAAGCAGCTCCGCACACCCTCTAACAACATGTCATGTTTCCTTTTAAACTTACCATATATTTATTTTATCGCATCTTTTAACTGCACCACAACAAACTTTGGTAATATCATATATCATATGATATAACTTACCAAACTTAATAAACATTGTGGACCCCTTACCTTTCATCACAATCGGCTCTACGCATTTTTAACTTCTATTCACGTACAATTGTTGTCTCCTATAGAACCCCCGAAATGTGATTTGTAGTATGGTTTGGGACCCATATTTCCCTTTGATACGCCTTGAATTCGTTATAAACCCTTTTATTATCATTATGGCGTCTCTTTATCATATTACCATAACTTAACGAAGTTTTCACTTTTTTCTTTGAAAAGTCATTTAAAGGGCCCCACCTACCTTTTCGCATCGCATTTTTGCAAATTTCACTCACCGGATTCACTTCTGATGTGCGATTTTAGGGCGACCCCACTGTTTTTTATACCACATCACTCTCCGCTCTCATCGCACATCGCTCTTCGCCAGTTTCAATGTTTAACTTTTGTGTCTCATATCAAAATTTATGATGTGTGATTTGCAGCATTATCTGGGCCCCACCTTCCATCTCATCACACATCGCACTTCGCCAATTCCAAAATTTAACTCTTGTGTTTCATAATAACACTTTTGAAATGCGATCTGCGATCGACCCTACTTCCTTGTGACATCATCACCCCATTGCAAATCGCATTTCTTTTCACTTGTGTCTTAAGTTTAAAATGATCTAACCCAGATCTACAATTGCGATATGTGTCTAAAGGGTTTTCTCCTCTCGCTTATCATTCATTCAATAATCCCTCCCACTAATTCCACTCCATGTTTCCCCTATCAATTAAACCTTTTTCAAAGGTTTTCTTTATAATTTCTCATAAAATGAACCTTTGCCATTCTATCCAAAATGTTTTGAGTTTTTTGCCATTACAAAGGGTTTTCCACCAAAGAAGGAAATAACAACAAAACATCAGCATATTTTCTATGAAACAGTTTTCTACCACTACTCTCAGCACCAACACATTTCTACAAGGCACCAGGCATCATTCAAGGAACAACCACACACCATTTTCACTGTTGTTTACACTTTTTATGGAGTTGGTTGTACCAGAACAGAAGAGGATTCTTCCCATAGACTTCCACATCATACAAAACACTCTGAATTGTTAGCCTTAATGATGTTATTTTTCACTATGTCATGGCACTCCATATTAAATTTTTAGATAAGCCTCACCTCTTGCATGAGGTTGTAATGACTATTGAAACAGATTTACCTTTTTCTGTGGAAGATGAAAGTATCATATTTTGTATATATATGCCAAACTGACATGAAGTTAGGGTTGGTTGGTGGTTATATAATTTTGACTTATATGAACTGTAATTTTTTTTGTGAATGAAATTGAATAATATTACTGAGGAGTTATTACCAATTTTTTGTGTGTATTGTCTACTTTACTAGTGTTTCCATATCTCCTTTCTTCCAGATCCAGTTCGCAAATCATCATACTATTATGTGTTTTTATTAGTCTCTTAAGCTTGTTATGTGTTTTATCTATTTTTGTTAGTCTCACACAGTGTGCATTCCTAATAAAATATATATTATAACAATGGAAGAGCATCACTCATGATAGTTAATCTTCGTGATAGTTTATTGAGAATCTTGTGAGACTAGAGATAGCTTTCTATCAATGGAATATTGTCAAACTGCTACTTTTTTGAATACTAAATCAGTAGACTTATGTTCTACAGACCTACTGATTCTTTTCTCATCTTACTATTTCCTCTCCTCATATAATACAAACTTGCACCTTGCTACCACATCAAGTTACAATACCCTAATTGGTAGAACTAAAATCTCTCTTTAGTGAATCAAAGTTTATACCATCTTACAATCCCATAAAACAAAACATTAAATTTCTTTATAGTATAAGATGTGTTTGTTTAGGCGCTTGCTGCATTCCTAGTGCTGGTTCCAGCGCCAACATCTTTTGGTGTGTCTGTCGGGAGATGACAGCCTTGAAACAAAGTATTATCCCGATTCTCTTGTTTTGAATTGTTGATAGTCAACTCTTTATGGTGAACAAGAATTGGTGACTTGAAGAATACTCCAAATTACTTCACCTGGTGACTCCACAAAGAGGAAGAGGGGTTTCAAGAATGCCTTATACAAGGAGGAATAAGAAATCACCTACTGTGATTCCATTTGTTGACCCAGAGAAGATTAGATTTAGTTTTTTATCGTGAACAAAGACTAGACACTAAAGAAGATTGTGATCTTTCACCTGGGGACTCCATGACAAAAGAATCTAGAGGAAACTCCACTATTTTCAGATCCAGCACTCTGATGGAAGCGATCCTCACTAAAATATATTCCTTCTGCAATTTTTCAAAGATAGATGGTTTTCCTAATCCTTTGCCAGATAAAAGTGAATGGGAATTTTCTCTTCCAAGGTTTAGTGGACATGATTGGGAAGTACCAGTTGCGTTCTTATGGGATTTTCATGACTGGATTCATAGGCTGAATTTTGTTCATGACGACTAAAGATTAAGTTGTTTAGATATTCTTTGGAGGGTGATTCCCTTGAATTGTGCAAAAATATTCCTAAAAATAGCATCACTTGTTTGAAAGAGTTTCATAATGCTTTTAATTCCTTTTATAAAGATAGCTACCCAGTCGATTTTTTCGCTCCAAAATGTTGCCATAAATTTCATAAGCAAGTTAAAAGTGACAGTGAACAACATGAATGTAAAGAAAACATGGTTATACAGGAAGGTATTCAAAAACCCTTTTATTCTCATCATTTTCTTCAATCTCCTATCATTCAAGAAGAGGTTAAACAACAAATTATTGAGCAACATGATGAGATATTAGGTGAACATAGTGAAAGCTTCATAAATCAGCCTTTATTTAATAATTATCCTAATGATGAAGAGCAGGTTTTTATGTCACCTTATTTTAAAGTTTACATTGGTGATCCAATCTACGACAGTTATGAATCTAAATCTGGGGAAGAAAATGATGCTCAACTCATACAAATTATCGAGGAATTATCACCTTTGCTAAGAATTGATGATAAGAAAAACAGTTATGAGCCTATGTTTGAAATGTATAAATCTAAGTTGCAAGGATACAGTGTCAAAGAATAAACTTGTAAAAAAAAAATGAAGAACAATCTCTTGATCAAGGCATTGTTCTATCAGAGGAAAGTATGTGTCGGCCTATCCCTGAACTCAAAGTTGCTTTGAGTAAGTCTCCTTGTCAATTTTTTGATCCTATTTCTGATTATATGGAGTTTAGTTTTCTGAAAGACTCTCTTGTTATTAGCCTTGGAGTACTTCTCGTGCATAGCAACAAGTATGAGTCACATTTGCATATTATGCTTCATAATTTTCACCATTTCAGTAGTGGATGTGAAGACATGTCAGGAAATCAATTGTTAAAAAGTTTCTTTTGGAAGTTTGTATATACTTGATCAAGTGAATTTCAGTTGATTAGAAGTATTATCATCCCCAATTAGAGCCAGTGTTAGCACTGGTCAAAGCTGCCCTCTCCGTCATTTTTTCTTGGCTTATAGCTCCTTATGATTCAATTCCTTCGCATCCTTTTCTCCATTTCTCTTTGATCCTTTCCTCATTTTCTCAAAATCCCAAATTCCAACCTTTCATTTTTTCCAAAACCCCTTTTTAACTAATAAAATCCAATTTTTATAGTTAAAAAGCAGCTTCGCACACCCTCTAATAGCTATATCATATTTCCTTTTAAACTTACCATATATTTGTTTTATCGAAGCTTTTACCTGCACCACAACAAAACTTGGTAATATCATATATCATATGATATAACTTACCACACTTAATACACATTGTGGACCCCTTACCTTTCATCGCAATTGGCTCTTCACAGTTTTAACTTCTATTCACATACAATTGTCTTCTCCTAGAAAACCCTCGAAATGCGATTTGTGGTATGGTCTGGGACCCATATTTCCCTTTGATATGCCTTGAATTCATTATAAACCCTTTTATTATCATTCTGGCATCTTTTTATTGTATTACCATAACTTAATGAAGTTTTTTCTTTTCACTTTGAAAAGTCGTTTAAAGGGCCCCACCTACCTTTTCGCATTGCATTTTTGCAAATTTCAATCACCATATTCACTTCCGCTCCCTCAAACTTCTGATGTTCGATTAGCAGGCAACCCGACTATTTGTTATGCCACGTCACTCTCCGCTCTCATGGCACATCACTCTTCACCAGTTTCAATGTTTAACTTTCATGTCTCATATCAAAACTTTTGATGTGCGATTTGTGGTATTGTCTGGGCCCCACCTTTTGCTCATGGCACATCGCCCATTTCTAGTTTTAAAATTTAACTCCTGTGTTTCATAACAAAAATTCTGGAATATGATCTGCAATCATCCCTACTTCCTTGCCACATGATCAACCATCACAAATCGCATTTCTTTCTCCTTCTGTCTTAAGTTTAAAATGTTTCGACCCTGATCTGTGATTGTGATATGTGTCTAAAGGGTTTTCTCCTCCTACTTATCGTTCATTTAATAATCCCTCCCACTAATTCCGCTCCACGTTTCCCCTATCAATTAAAATTTTTTCAAAGGGTTTCTTTGTGATTTCTCATAAAATGAACCTCCACTATTATACCCAAAAAGTTTCGGGTTTTTCGCCATTACAAAGGGTTTTCCACCAAAGAAGGAAAGGAAGAGCAAAACATTGGCAGAGTTTCTCTGAAACAATTTTCTACCACTAGTCTCAGTACCAACACATTTCTACAACGCACTAGGCAACATTCAAGGAACAACCACACGCCATTTTCATTATTTTTTACACTTTTTATGGATTTGGTTGCACCACAACAGAAGAGGAGTCTTCCCATATACTGCCACATCATACAAACCACTCCGAATTGTTAGCCTTAATGCTGTTTATTTTCATTATGTTATGGCACTCCGTATTAATGTTTTAGATAAGCCTCACCTCTTGGACGAGGTTGTAATGACTGTTGAAACTGATTTACCTTTTTATGTGGAAGATGACAGTATCATATTTTGTATATATATGCCAAACTAATATGAAGTCAGGGTTGGTTGTTGGTTATAGAATTTTGACTTATATCGAATGTAACCGTTTTTGTGAATGAAATGGAATAATACTATTGAGGACTTATTACCAATTTGTTGTGTGCATTGTCTACTTTACTTGTGTTTCCATATCGCCTTTCTTCTAGTTCCAGTTTGCAAATCATCATACTATTATGTGTTTTCATTAGTCTCTTAAGCTTGTTATGTGTTTTATCGATTTTTGTTAGTCTCTCACAGTGTGAATTACTGATAAAATATATATTATAACAGTGGAAGAGCATCACTCATGATATTTAATCTTCATGATATTTTAGTGAGAATCTTGTCAGACTAGAAATAGCTTTCTCTCAAAGGAATATTTTCAAACTGCTACTTTTGTGAATTTCTACTAAATCAGTAGAATTTCTTTTTACAAACCTAATGATTCTTCTCTCATATCACTGTTTCCTCTCCTCATAGACTACAAACTTGCACCTTGCTACCACATCAAGTTACAATACCCTCATAAGTAGAACTGTGGATTTGACCGAAATCTATCTTCAGTGAATCAGATTTTATACCATCTTCCAATCCCATAAAACAAAACACTAAATTTATTGATAGTTTAAGATGTGTCTGTTCAGTCACTTACCGCAGTCCAAGTGATAATTCTAGCGCCAACCTATTTTGGTGCGTCTTTTAGGAGACGAAGGCCTTGAAACGAAGTATTCTCCCGAGTATATTGTTTTGAATTGTTGATAATCAATTCCTTATGGTGAACAAGAATTGGTGACTTGAAGAAGACTGCAAATTATTTCACCTGGAAACTCCACAAAGAGCAAGAGGGGTTTCAAGAACTCCTTATATAAGGAGGAATCAGAAATCACGTACTCTGACTTCAGTTGTTGACCCAGAGAAGATCAAATTTAGTTTTTGATGGTGAACAATGACTAGAAACTAAAGAATATTGTGATCTTTCAGCTGGTGACTCCATGACAAAGAATCCAAAGGCAACTCCATTGATTTCAGATCCAACACTCTCATGGAAGCGATCCTCACTAAAATATATTCCTTCTACAATTTTTTAAGGATAGATGGTTTTCCTAAGCCTTTTCCAGGTAGAAGTGAATGGGAATTTTCTCTTCCAAGGTTTAGTGGACATGATTGGGAAGTACCATATACGTTTTTATGGGATTTTCATGACTGGATTCGTAGGCTTGATTTTTTTCATGAAGACGTAAAGATTAAGTTTTTCAGATATTCTTTGGAGGGTGCAGCCCTTGAATTGTGCAGAATTCTTCATAAAAATAGCATCACTTGTTTTAAAGAGTTTCATGATGATTTTAATTCCTTTAATAAAGATAGCTATCCAGTCGAATGTTTTGCTCCAGAATGTTTCCATCAATTTGATAAGCAAGTTGAAAGTGATGGTGAACAACATAAATGTAAAGAAAACATGGTTATACAGAAAGGTATTCAACAACACTTTTGTTCTCAACATTTTCTTCATTCTCCTATCATTCAAGAAGAGGGTAAACAACAAATTATTGAGCAAGATGATGAGATATTAGGTGAACATAGTGAAAAATTCATAAATCAGCCTTTTTTTGATAATTATCGTAATGATGAAGATAATGTTTTTATGTGACCTTGTTTTAAAGTTTACAATGATGATCCAATATATGACAGTTATGAATCTGAATCTGGGGAAGAATATGATTCTCAACTCATAGAAAATTTCAAGGAATTATCACCTTTGCTGGGAATTGATGATAAGAAAAAAAACTATAAGCCTATGTTTGAAATGTATAAATCTAAGTTGCAAGGATACGGTGTGGAAGAAGAAATTTGTAAAAAAAATGAAGAATAATCTCTTCATAAAGGCATTGTTCTATTAGAGGAAAGTATGTGTCAGCCTATCCTTGAACTCAAAGTTGTTTTGAGTAAGTATCCTTGCAGTTTGTTGATCCTATTACTGATTATATGGAGTTTAGTTTTCTGAAAGACTCTCTTGTTATTAGTCTTGGAGTACTTCTCGTGCATAGCAACAAATATGAGTCACATTTAGAGATTATGCTTCATAGTTTTCAGCATTTCAGCAGTGGATGTGAGGACATGTCAGGAAATCAGTTGTTAAAATATTTCTTTTGGAAGTTTGTATATACTTAATGAAGTGAATTTCAGCTGATTAGAAGTAGGAAGATAAATAAGCTCACCACTGGAGCATTTCTTTTTCAGTTTTAGATTGTATTTCAGTCATTTTGAAATAAGTTGAAGAAGATTGAAATCTAGCTTATGAATCCATTACCCAATGACTAGGCATGCTTGTTTTTTGAGTTAATGAGCAAGATCGCTGGTTGGAGAAAAAGAGTTGGATAAGGCACTGAAACTACGGTTCTTGATACCCTGTAAGGGGAATATCATCCCCAATTAGAGCCATTTTTAGCACTGGTTTTGATTCCTTTCAAAGCTGCACTCTCCATCATTTTTTCTTGGCCTCTAGCTCCTTATGATTCAATTCTTTTGCATCCTTTTCACCATTTTTTCCATTTCTCTTTGATCCTTTCCTCATTTTCCCAAAAACCCAAAGTATAGCCTTTCATTTCTTCTAAAACCCCTTTTTAACTAATAAAATGCAATTTTTATATTTAACAAGCAACTCCACACACTCTCTAAAAGCCATATCAAATTTCCTTTTAAACTTACCATATATTTATTTTATCGCAACTTTTACTCGCACCAAAACAAACCTTGGTAATATCATATATCATATGATATAACTTACCACACTTAATAAACATCGTGGACTGTTTATGTTTCATCTCAATTGACTCTTCGCAGTTTTAACTTCTATTCACGTACAATTGTTGTCTCCTACAAAACCCCCAAAATGCGATTTGCGGTATGGTCTAGGACCCATATTTCCCTTTGATATGCCTTGAATTCATTATAAATCATTTTATTATCATTCCGATGTCTTTTTATCATATTACCATAACTTAACAAAGTTTTCACTTTCAGCTTTGAAAATCCATTTAAGGGCCCCACCCACCTTTTCACATCGCATTTTCACAAATTTAACTCACCGCATTCACTTTTGCCCCCTCAAAACTTCCGATGTGTGATTTGCAGGCTACCCCATAGTTTTTTATGCCACATCACCCTCCGCTCTCATCGCACATTGCACTTCACTAGTTTCAACGTTGAACTTTCATGTCTCATATCAAAACTTACGATGTGCGATTTGTGGTATTGTCTTGGCCCCACCGTCCGTCTCATTGCACATCGCACTTTTCCAGTTCCAAAATTTAACTTCTGTGTTTCATAATAAAACTTTGAAAATTAGATTTGCAATCGACCCTACTTCATTGCCACATCATCACCCCATCACAAATCGCATTTCTTTCCGCTTGTGTCTTAAGTTTAAAATGTTCTGACCCCGATCTGCGATTGCGATATGTGTCTAAAGGGTTTTCTCCTCCAACTTATCATTCATTTAATAATCCCTCCCACTAATTCTACTCCACGTTTCCCCTATCAATTAAACCTTTTTCACAGGGTTTGTTTGTAATTTATCATAAAATGAGCCTCTGCCATTCTATAAAAAAAAAATCAAGTTTTTCGCCATTACAAAGGGTTTTCCACCAAAGAAGGAAAGGAACAGCGAAACATTAGCAGAGTTTCTCTGAAACAGTTTTCTACCACTACTCTCAGCACCAACACATTTCTACAAGACCAGGTAGTATTCAAGCAATAGCCACACGCCATTTTCACTGTTGTTTACACTTTTTATGGAGTTGGTTGCACCAGAACAGAAGAGGAGTCTTCCCATAGACTGCCACATCATACAAAACACTCTAAATTGTTAGCCTTAATGTTGTTTGTTTTCATTATGTCATGGAACTCTGTATTAAATTTTTAGATAAGCCTCAACTCTTGCATGAGGTTGTAATGACTTTTGAAACATATTTACCTTTTTAAGTGGAAGATGACAGTATCATATTTTGTATATATATGCCAAACTAATATGAAGTCAGGGTTAGTTGGTGGTTATAGAATTTTGACTTATATGAACTGTAATTTTTGTGTGTGAATGAAATGGAATAATACTACTGAGGACTCATTACATATTTGTTGTGGGTATTGTCTACTTTACGTGTGTTTCCATACCTCTTTTCTTCCAGTTCCAGTTTTCAAATCATCATATTGTTATGTGTTTTTATTAGTCTCTTAAGCTTGTTATGTGTTTTATCGGTTTTTGTAGTCAGTGAGAATTCCTTATAAAATATATATTATCATAGTGGAAGAGCATCACTCATGATAGTCAATCTTCATGATATTTCAGTGAGAATCTTGTGAGACTAGAAATAGCTTTCTCTAAATGTAATATTTTCAAAATTCTACTTTTGCGAATTTCTACTAAATCAGTAGATTTATGCTATACAGAGCTATTGATTCTTCTCTCATATTACAGTTTCCTCTCCTCATAGACTACAAACTTGCACCTTGCTACCACATCAAGTTACAATACCATTATTAGTAGAACCATGGATTTGAATAAATATATTTTGATTGAATAAAATTTTGTACCACCTACTTATCTCACAAAAAAAATCATTAAATTTATTTATAGTTTAATATGTGTCTGGTTCAGCACTTGCTGTAGTCCAAGTGTTGATTCCAGTGCCAACACCCGTAATGGTCTCATGGTTTTCATATTGGAAGGACACTTGGGCTCGAGCTAGATATATTTCTAGAAAGCTTGGGAACTAAGATTAAATGTACACCTATTGGTTCAGTCAAATCGAGCTTTAACAGGCCCGATTAAATGATGTCAAACAGGACTTGCTTTTATGGAGGATCCCTAGGAATTAGGTCAAATTTCTTATTTTATGGGATTTTCCAGATTTTGATGGATCTGATGGATGAATTCGACCTGATTGGATAAGGTAATGATAGCCATGGATAAAGGAGACATTTTAGATGATTTTTTTGCATATTTTATCTATTTAAGCCTCTTAGTTTGAAGGCATTGATATTTATAGATTGTGTAACTTAACTTTGATATTTCTGAGAATTTGGAGAGTTAACTGAAAGACCTGTTCTATTTCATTTGCTGTTGTTATATGGTGAATTCTTGACTGAATTTTTAGTAGCTTAAATCACTTTCAATGTGCGAGGCAAGGGTGGAGGGCCCCCACACCGAGCTAAGTGCACTTTCTAGTTATTTTAAGTTGCAGTTTCTGAACTAGTTTATTTGTTTTATGCTTAATTTTTCTATTAGATATATGCTGATGCTTTATGAGTGCTTATGAATCTAATTATAATTCCTATTATTCATATGAAATTACAATCCAATGTTTAAGTTAAATATTATTTTTATATGACTAAGAGCTATAACTAGAATTCACCTGTTCCTGTTTTTTAATGATTTTATGAAGTTCCTGTTTTCTAACAATAGTATTAATGATGAATGAATCTATAATGAAGGAAAAATAGGATATATTTAGTTAAGAGCCTCTTCAATTATTGTTTCATGCATCTTTTTCTATTGCTCATTAGTGGTTTTGGTTTCTAATTCATGAAGTAGTTTTGTAAGAGAAGGACAAACAATATCTCCTAAGTTAGGAGCTTCTTCTGTTGCTAATTAAATAATTGAATTTAGAAATTAATTAGCTGAAATTTATATTTGTAATTTTCATTTCCCTTATTATTAATAATTCGTCTTCTAACTTGATCATAGTTGAAACCCAAATATATTGCAGATGCTTCTAAGCCCTACAAGCCAAGATTGATAATAAATACTTTTGTTTGTTTACCCAGTAAACAACCCAACATTTTAGCGCCGTTGTCGAGGAAGCATATTTCAAAACGGTCAATTAGGAGGATAAAAAGATAAAAAGAAATATAAAAACATCAAAAACAATAAAAATATATTTTTTCTTTGAATTTGTGTTCTCGTATGCCTAGAGATAGAGATCATAAGGGTAGATTTGTGAAACAAAACCCCCCAAAAGCTCATTCATCCATAATACTAACAACAACAGTTGCTGGAAGACCTACTATAGAAGAGTTAGAGTAAAAACAGAGATCAAGAAAAATATTAACTTTAGTTGAAAGACAAATCTTGTTAGCCTTGGAATTAAAAAGAAAACAATCACCTAAAGAACCTCCTTCCTTAGGGAAACAAAAATATACAAGAAAAATAGTTGTTGAATAATTAGAGCAACTTGTCCTTCAACAAATCGAAGTAGTGGTAGAAATACAAAATCAACCTCATATTAAAACACTACATTTCTCTGAACAAGAAATGGCTGAAGAAGGACAAGGATAAAATAGGCTAAACATGACTCCTAAACAAAGGCTTGAATATGAAATACAACAAAGGGAATGCAGAAGAAAATGAGAGGAGGAAAGAAAAATTGAGGAACAAAGAAAGGCAGAGGAAGACATAAGAGCAAAAGCACTTAGAAGGATAAAAGAAGAAGCAAGGAGAAAAAATAAAAACAGAAGAACACATGAAAATGAGCAAGAAAATAACAATGATCAGGAAACTAATTTTGGCTTTCTAATATTAGATGCAAGAGCAATACTAGGAGAAGAAATAAAAATGAAAAACATTCCACTTCTGTATTTCCTAATTTCTATGGAATGTCAACAGAAGATCCCGATGCATTCATGTTCAGGTTTGATATCTTGTGTAGAGCTTATGGATATACGGATGATACACACAAGCTTCAAATTTTTCTTGCTACTCTGAAAGAAACAACCTTGAAATGGTTTATGTGTTTAGGAGAACATACAATTGCTTCTTGGGATGAAATGAAGAATTTTTTTCTTAAAAATTATCAAGCTTACTGCAGGGCTAGAGACTCAAAGAAGCCATTTTTAGAATGACGCAACAAAAATACAAAATTTTGGAAGAATATTTTGAAAGATTTATTTACAATTTGCAGAAATCCAATCATTCTATAAGTTCTGACACCATCTGTACAATATTTCTTAAGGGTATAAGAGATGAATATTTAGACATCCTTAATGTGATGGGAAAAGGAGATATCCCCAAAGTACCATTTGAAGGAATTGTTGAACTTTGTCAGAAATACTCCAGGGGAAGAGCAAAGAGTGGAAAGAGAGATATTTCATCAAGAGCTTCCAAATCTGCATCAAGTCCAATAACAAGAGCAGAGATAGGAAGTTTACTAGAAAATTTCAAAACAGATTTCTTGAGCACTTCGGGAACATAAGTAGATGTCTTAAAAGCTAAGAAAAATAAATAAGAACAAGATGAAATCTTAGCAATATTTTGTCCAAAGTGTAGGCAAAAACATCCAGTTAGGGAATGTCCTTTGCAAGGTATACAAGTGTGTGGACTTTGCATAGAAAATCATGAAACAAAAATTTGTCCCAAATTAAAAGAGTTGCAATTAGAAGAAGTGCAAGGAGTAGATTCTCTCTAATATACGGCACCGAGGAGACCGTGGCAACCAAGGATGCCTCAATAGTTCCCTCAAAAAAACCCCTGAATTTTCAATATCCTCAAAATTCATGGAACACTCCAATGCCATGGTGAGCTTCTCCTCCACAACAATATCAAAATCAACCTGCACAAGGTTGGATGGGATATGGTTATTGAAACCATCCACCTCAGCATGTGTATCCTCAACAGTATTGATATCAACAGCCATACCCTCCACAAACATTTCCTCAATACCAACAATTCCAGCAACATCAACCAATGCCATTTCCACCCCAAAATAAACCAATGTTAACTCAACCTCAGCAGCTTTAGCTGCCTACTAACGAACCACCACCTAGACCAACACAATTTCTAGCTCATCCAATAGCTAATACAAGTAACAAGGTGGATAAACCAACATACCATGTAGAGGAAGCAACATATTATCCTGCTTATTCTATTCTTCCCATACAAGGTGTCCACCTAAGGTCTGGGAAGGTATTACAGAAAATTTCTCCTCCAATAATAGAAGAACAAATTGAACAAGGAGAGCAAAGTTAACAACCTCAACCAGAACAGAAAATTCACAAAGGTAAAGCTATTATGACTAAGACTCCACCATATTTGGAGATATTAATACAGCAGAAAATCCCAATATCTCTCCTGAATTTGATATTCTAGATGAATTGAAGAACATATATGTTAAAACTCCTTGGTTGCAGGCAATTAAGATATTCCAATATATGCAAAAACAATAAAGGAATTATGCATTAAGAAATATGGCAGAAGAAAAAAATATCCACCTACAATCCAAGTAATTGGAAGCTTAGCTAGTCTCATGTCTACAAACAGAACTATTGAAAAATATGTTGATCCAGGGATTCCTATGGTTACCATTTCGATTAACAAATTTTTAGTGTCAAATACTTTAATAGACTTGGGAGCAACTATAAATGTTATGACTACATAGACTATGAAACATTTTAATCTAAACAACATTAGACCTACTACTACAGTATTAGAACTTGCAAATAGATCTAAAGGTTTACTAGAAGGTATATTGGAAGATATCATTGTCTCACTCGATTCATGGGAGTATCCTGTAGACTTATTTATTTTTCAGCCCAAAACAAATTTAGGATGGCATCCCTTAATTTTAGGTAGACCATGGTTAGCCGTTGTAGATGCTTACATTGAATGCAGGTGAGGAAGTATGATTATTGCACATGGAGATGAAAGAAAACATGTTACACTGTATCCTTCTGCTCAATCTCCTTATTTATTATCATGGCTTGATGGAGAGGAACAACAAGAGCTTCAATTTGTTCTTATTCTTAATCAAGTTTATAATTTTAGAGAGGAAGAAGAAAATGAGGACTTATTAGATATTTTCATCTCAGGACCAAATATTTCAGAGCAGCTTAGAATAACTCAATACGAAGCTGCTAGTCACCTTTTAAATCAGTGTTTTCAGGAAAACTGCACTATACAATCATTGCAAAATACATTCGAAAGAATTTTTCCTGTTAATTAAATTACCAATTCAAAGTGAAAAATCATTGAGATCAGTCATGGGAGACATTTGAATATTTGTATTAACTTACAATCATCACAAAGGCAAGAGCTAACAATACTGTTACAAAAATATTGAAAAGCTTTTGCCTGGGATTACATAGACATGCAGGGGATTCGTCCAAAAACATGTATCCATCACATTTACACTGATGATCAAGTTAAACCTATAAGGAAACCACAAATAAGGGTGAACCCTGTGAGGAAGGAAATAGTGAAATAAGAATTCTAGAAACTGTTACAAGTCAGATTTATCTTTCCTATTTCAGATAGTCAATGGGTTTCACCCTTAGTTGTAGTACCTAAGAAAAATGGGAAGTGGAGAATTTGTGTAGATTACAGAGAACTCAATAAAGCTACATTAAAATATCGTTTTCATACCATTTATTGATCAAGTGTTAGATTCATTAGCTTGAAAGAAATTCTTTTCATTTCTTGATGGATTTAGCGGGTACAATCAAATGAAGATAGCATTGGAAGACCAAGATAAGACAACTTTCAAATGCCCATGGGCAACATATGCATACAATGTATTACCCTTTGGTTTATATAATGCACCTGCTACCTTTTAAAGAGCAGTCCTCACAATCTTTGTTGATTTGATCCATGAGTGTGTAGAAGTTTTCATGGATGATTTCACTGTGTATGGTGGAACATTTGTTAATTTTTTACAAAATCTTTAAAAAGTGTTGAAAATATGCTTAGAGACAAATTTATCTCTTAGTAATGAAAAATGTTTTATGATTTTAACTGAGGGAATAGTGTTGGGACAAGATATTTCTTCTTTAGGAATCAAGGTGGACCAAGCAAAAATTCAAGTCATTGTGAATTTAATACCACCCACAACACATAAAGGATTTAGAAGTTTCTTGGGTTATGTAAGCTACTATAGGAGATTTATTGAAAATTTCAATAAAATAACCTTTCCATTATTCAAGTTGCGAAAGATGTGGAATTCCAATGGAAAAATAATTGTCAAAAAGCATTTGAAAAATTAAAAGAAAAATTGTCAATTGCACCGATTCTTCGAGGACCTAATTTGTCTTTTCCATTTCATATTTCAACTAATGCCTCTGACACTGCTATCGGAGCATCACTTGGATAGAAAGAGAATCAGTTTAATTATGCCATATATTTCATAAGAGAAAACTTTACACCGATAGAATTGAACTACGTTGTTACAGAAAAATAAATGTTAGTTGTATTACATGCAATTAATAAATTTAGGCATTACATAACAGGTTATCAAGTTTTCATCCATACGAATCATTTAGCCATAAAATATTTAATGAAAAAATCAATCACAAATGGCAGAATAACTAGATGGTTGTTATTAATGCAAGAATTTAACATTACTGTGCAAGATCGACCAGGTAAGGATAATCAAGTTGCAGAGTTTCTATCAAGGCTTCGTTCACTTGGTGATCCAAATCTAGTATCAGATAATTTTCCAGATTGAACATCTATTTGCTATAAATTTAAAAACTCCATGGTTTGTAGATATGGCCAACTATTTATCATCTCGCATCCTACCATCTCATTACATAAATAAACAGAAAATAAGAATAATTAGAGAAAGTGCAAGATATAGCTGGGTCAATGGAGATCTCTTTTATATTGGTGTTGATCTAATGATTAGAAAATGTGTTAGAGAAGATGAGATTATTGATATTTTGAAATCATGTCATGACGACCTATGTGGTGGTCACTTTGCAGAAAAGAGGACAACATACAAAGTGCTAAAACTTGGATACTACTGGTCAGCCATCTTCAAAGACTCTGAGTTATATGTGAAGAGATGTGACAACTGCCAAAGAATTGGGAGACCAGTGTTATTAGATGAAATTCCATTAAAGCCACAAGTACTGATGAACCATTTGAACAGTGGGATTTATATTTTTTGGGACCAATCAACCCTCCGTCAAATGGAAAAAGTACATTCTGGTATGTACAGATTATGTAACTAAGTGGGTGAAGGCAAATGCAGTAGCATGGGCAACAGAAGATAATGTTGTGTATTTTCTGTTTGAAGAGATATTTGTAAGGTATGGAGTTACGAAATAGATAGTAACTGACCAAGGCACATAGTTCATATCAAAGCTTGTTCAAGATATTATGGATAAATACAATATCAAACATAGAAAATCAACTTCGTATCATCCTCAAGCAAATGGACAAGTGGAATAAAAAAAAAAAGTCATAGAGAACATCATGACAAAGGCTATAAAAATGAATAGAAATGAATGGTCCGAGAAATTGAGAGATGCACTATGGGAATATAGGATAACATGGAAAAACACAACTGGGTTTAGTCCATATCAGTTGGTGTATGGAGAAGAAGTCCTATTACCCATAGAATTTCAAATACATACATTCAGGCTAGCAGCAGAATTGAGGATGGAATTATCTAAGGCACAACAACAAAGAATTGTGGAATTAAATCAAATGGATGAGATACGACAGCAATTAGTGGAACACACATCTCTTGTGCAAGAACAAAGAATTAAATGTCATGATCGATTCATAAAGAATAAAGTGTTTCAAAAGGGATATTGGGCACTATTGTTCGACTCAAAGTTTAAAGATTTCAAAGTAAAATTTATGACTCATTGGATTGGGCCATATGATACTGAAGAAATATTTGACAATGGAGCTGTAAAAATAAAAACAATTAACAAAGCATCTATTTCATTTGTTGTTACTGGACATAGGCTTAAAATTTACAATAAGCCTATAAATAAAGAGGATTTTATGAGAAAAATTTCGACAGATACTGATATGGAACTAATGGGGAAGCATAGCAATATGCCTCCCATAATTCCAAAAGAAGAAGAAGAATAAAAAAATAAAAAATATATAACAAAAAAATAAAATAAATAAATAAATAAAAGAGTTTGGTTGTGAAAATCCAGGAAGATGGCATAATACAAACTCGAATTCATATCGGAAAACCAAATTTTTTGGCCAATATGAATTCTCTTTTTGTTTTTATTTTACTTTAGTATGATTTTTTTAGATTTACCCTCCGAGCCATGTCATACTTGAGGACAAGTCTTAACATCAGCTTCGGGGAAGGCATGTAATAAAACTATGTAAATAGTTTGGGCAGCTGAATTGAAGAAGGAATATGAATTACAAGTACAAAGGGACAAGATACATCATTCAACATATATAGAAGGGACCTGAATTATTATTGAGAAAATTATCCAGATGGGACCTGTATCATTATGACAGAAGAAATTTTCAAAAATTATTGCAAATTAAGCCAGAAGGGACCTAAAAACAAAAAAAAAAAAAATGTCAAAAGGGACCTAAGCTACATCAATATCGAAGATCATGACAGAAGGGACCTGAAATGTCAAAATTTAATCTACAAAAGGCACCTGAACAACATCATTCTGAATCAATAATCAGATGCAAAGCAAAAATAAGTCTCTACATAGTCCGGAAGAGCCATTGTTATAAAAAACACAATGTCGACCATCATGAATATCAAATGGTTTGAGGGAATACAGGTACAATAAGTAAAATATTTCTCTTTAAATTTCAATTTTTTTGAAAATATTCTAGAATTATTGCTAATTTAGTATTGGTTATGCATTTTTATCATGTACAATTTCATCACGTACATTTCATCACCTATGTTATTATCCCTATTTTTATCCATATCCACACCACTATCCTAATCATTCAATAAACATTCCATAATATATTACATATTTCCTATCTATACCATACCGTACCATAGTAATCCTACTTTTCCTAAACAAAAAGATCATAAACAAAATTCTTAACATCAAACCTTTGTTGGACCTACAATAAACAAACAAGAGGTTAGTTTCATTGTAAATATTTGATTTTAAAATATGACCATTCCATTGGTCATTTTTAAAATTAAATAAAAGATAAAACCTAAAGTTTAAATCATATGATAGCGCACTATTTGAATTTCAAAAAAACAAAACAAAGATGCAAAAGCGTAATCATAAAATATGATTATGAGATAAAGTAATGGAGCATAAATGCAATCATAATATAAACAAGGAGATGCATATGCAAACAAACTAACCTAAGTATGATGCTATGAAATTACAAAACAATATATGACAATGATGCATATGATATGGATGGACAGGATATGGAGAAGTAGTGATGCATGAACAGTGGTGGAACATAAGTATAATGGTGCATATTTGATGAGGCATGATGTGTTTCAAAGGAGAGAAGAATGTGGACATAGTGATCAGCACAAGACATGAGAACAAAACATGAAAAAGGACTGTGTAATAAGTGAAGCCGAGGATGAGATGTACACCATGGAGTTTGCATATCAAATCAGTTAGGAAAGGTAAGCCACAGAGGCACCAGTCAAGCGGTCGATGAACACTCAAAAAAATTCAAAATGCAATATTACAAATTTTGTGTAAACTGTTGAGAGAAGAACCTCCACCATTATAAGACCTCAAGCTACTGAAACACTATGTGTTTTTCACCATCATTGCCTTTCACGGGCTCAATGAGAGAAGTAATGTCATGTAATCAAAACACGCATCCAAGAAACTCTGTGAGAAACGAATTAAAAAGAGAAGACAAAGGAGAGCTGTGACATAAATAGAGGAAATTTAAAACAGCAAAGAGAGTAGGAGATATAGCAATGAGAAGGACGGAGGGATAAGGAGATTTGACTGAGATTTCGAGCCAACATATCTTCCATATGTGTCAAGAAATCACGTTGTCAAGAGGCAAAAATCTCGTGAAGAACGAGGTAAGAAGCAAACTCATATTTTCTTGTTTAAAACAACGATTATCCGTATGAGTAAATATCATGATTGTTGAGTAAACTATGAGTTATAAATGGATTCCTTCTACCACAATTTTTAAAAATTGTCATTGCCTTACGTTATGTCACTACTGCCACTCACAAACACTCTACCACCAGTCAACACGAAATCCTTTGTTGATTGAATGAGTAAATGATTAAGATATTGAGTGAGATTTTGATAAGTTGGTGCTGCTTGAAACACATGAACTCCAGTCAAACTGAAATAAAAATCATGAAGATCATTGCAGAACATGTAAACTTGGAAAATGTCTTCATATACAGTCTTCAATTTCAATTTTAATGCAAACATAGAGTGGATTGTTTGATTTTAAATGCACAGTGGATTCATTTTAAATGGGTTATGTAGTAAATTCATTTCATTTGCATACTCAGTAAGAGAATTTGAACCAAGATTTATAGTGAATGTTTGGTTTAAAAAGCATAGTCAACATGTTTTTTCATAACAAAGAGCAGAGTTTGGTGAATTTCGAAGATACAGTGAACTCATTTTACAATATTTTTGATGTAACAGTGAGCCATTTTTCCAAATTTTCTTGCATAAACAGTGAGCTTAGATTAGATATATAATTATTTTCCTTAGAAAAGGGATTTTGAATGGAATTGAAGGATTAGAAGACACTGTTGTATAAAAAAAAATTTTTTTTTTACATAGTCACACAAAAGATTAAAAAAATCTACAGATACAGGCAAATGATTTTTATTCTTTTGAAGAGACAGAGGATCAAATAAGGAGAGTAGATTAATAGAAACATGATTTTTTTTTATGTTTTTATAAACTTCACTACATCAAATCCTGTGTTTGTAGAAGCAATAAGCTCACTTCTTTCAAGAAAATATAGGATTGGTTTCACTTACTTGGCAAAGGCAACAAATAGAGGTAAGTCTCACTACTATGATGAGATCTAGTACATGATTTTTTTTGTTTTTCAAAAATGAAGTTGATGACAATAGAGGGGTATATCAAATGGTTTCTAGAAAACATGACATCAAGAACAGAGCCTAAACACTTTCATATTTAACATTGGGGTAGAGAGAGAGTTGAAAAACTTTATCAATCAACCTTGATAGGCTTCCTTCAGAAATTCAAAGGGCATAATGAAGATATTACAAGGGAGTTTATAAATAACTGCAAACTAGATCAAACTATGGTGGGTATTTTACTCATTCCTTTAATTCCAGAATCAATTTCTGAAGCCCTAGAGTTTCCATTATCAAGTGAACTTTATAAAAAAGGATTCCATTTTAAGGACAACGGTTGGACCTTCTTCCTGGATAAGAACAGAAAGGGATCCTTTGACAGCAAAAAGGGGATTCCCAGAGAATGGTTCAATGAACCTTAGGCTGAGTTAGTACTGATAATCTAAAAATTCTTCACTTGTGATAGTAGAAATAACATAGTACACCTATACCACATTAATTTGCTACATCATATCAAGGGAGACGTAAGAATCAGCTTGCCATACTTCTTTTATAGAAACTTGATGAGGATGATTGAAAGTGTGAAATATGAAACCAAACCCAAGGAAACCCAAATTCATCATCAAGGACTCATAAAAATCATTTTTGACTACCAGTTGAAAACTAAGGGTATGATTTGGAAATATTTCCTGATTCAAAATAAGTTTGTAGAGCAGGCCATAGAAAACAAACTTAAACCAACATAGAAAATAAGGAATATAGTGAATTTACCTCTCTATCCAAGAACCGAATCAAAGAAACAACAGGAGAAAATAATGGTAGAGAGGGAAACATAATTCTTTACCATTTATAGGAGAAAAAGAAAGAGGAATTCAGCATATAGAAGCAACAAATAAAAAGAACCAAAAGTGAAAATCATTGAGACATCTCCCTTGACCAAACAAGCCAATGAAATTCTTGAGATGTTGCAGCAAGAGATTTATGAAAATCCAGTAGAAAGAGATTATTATTTTGATAATGATGAGGTTGAGGCTACTTCAATTTCCAAAAAATACCAAGGAGGAAGAAAAATACCAAAACCTTAGCAGGATCAGAGAGTTAACTGATAATTTGAAGGTAAGCAGGATAATGGAAAGGCACCAAAATAGAGAAAATGAAACATATAAGACGAATAATGAAAAATTGATTAAATAAAATGAGAAGATAAGTGAGGAAATGGGAAAATTGAAAGCCAAAAACAATCCTCTTTACATACAAGAATTCAGGTGGCTTAAGGAGAAAAATTCTTGGAAGGTAAAATATGAGAAACGGAAGGTCAAAGCCTCAATCTAGAAAGACGAATAGTGAAAAGGTATAGACTCTCTGTTACATGCAGCACATGAGGGAGCTTCAGGTTCAGGAACATGATTAGCATCAAAACCAGGAGGTTCAAAAGGAAAAAACAAGCATGAGGACATGCTTGAACATCATCTTGCGGGAGATGTTGGCCCTTGTTTTTTTATCTCTTCTTGTTTATGAAATACACTTTATTTTCCATACTATCCATCTATACACCATCATATTCACCTTATTTTTACCAATAAATGCATATATAGGTATTTAAATTAAGTTTTTCAATTATTAGAAGTTTTTATAAAAAATTAATTTTAAGTGCATTTTTGGACCAAATCAGAAATTCCCATAATGGCCTCATGGTTTGCATATTTGTAGGACACTTGGGCTTGAGATGGGTATATTTCTAGAAATATTGGGGACTAGGATTAAATGTACACCTATTGGTTTAGTCAAACTGAGTTTTAATAGGCCCGATGAAAGGAGGTCAAACAAGACCTGTTTTTATGGAGGATCCCTAGGAAGTAGGTCAAATTTCTTATTTTATGGGATTTTCCAGATTTTGATGGATTTTATGGATGAATTTGACCTAATTAGATAATATAAGGATATAAATGGCTATAGGAGACATTTTATATGAATTTATTTCATATTTTATCTATTTAAGCCTCAGACTTTGAAGGCATTGATATGTAGAGATTGTGTAACTTAACTTTGATATGTCTGATACTTTGGAGAGTTAATTGAAAGATATGTTTTATTTCATTTGTTTTTGTTATATGGTGAATGCTTGACTAAATTTTTAGTAGCTAAAAGCACTTTCAGTGTGCAAGGCAAGGGTGGAGGGCCCCCACACCGAGCTAAGTGCAATTTCTAGTTATTTTAAGTTGCATTTTCTGAACTAGTTTGTTTTATGCTTAACTTTTTAATTAGATATATGCTGATGCTTTATGAGTTCTAATGAATATAATTCTAATTCCGATCCTGCATATGAAATGACAATCCAATGTTTAATTTAAACATTCTTTCTACCTAATTAAGAGCTAGAGTTAGAATTCATCTTTTCCTCCTTTTAATGATTTTCTGAAGTTCATGTTTTCTAACAATAGTATTAATGATGATGAATCTGTAATGAAGGGAAACTAGGATCTCTTTAGTTAAGAGCCTCTTCACTTATTGTTTCGTGCATCTTGATCTACTTCTCATTAGTGGTTTTGGTTTCTAATTCATGAAGTATTTTTGTAAGAGAAGGACAAACAAGTTCTCCTAAGCTAGGAGCTTCTTTTGTTGCTAATTAAATAATTGAACTTAGAAATTAATTAGTTTAAATTTATATTTGTAATATACATTTCCCTTATTACTAATAATTCATCTTCTAACTTGATCATAGCTGAAACCCATATATCTTGGGGATGCTTCTAATTCCTACAAGCCTAGATTGATAATAAATACTTGTGGTTGTTTACCCAGTAAACAACCCAACAAAGGGACCTTTTCAATTTCTTCAATATTTCAATTAATGTCTTTAATAAAATTAATAGTATAACCTATACCACTAAAAGTGGGAAAATATTGTACCTCAATACCGATCCAACATGAACATCAAATAGTTATGTAATGTCTAGAGTGTAACTTATGATCTCCCTACTGCCAATCATAAAATGAGATACATGAACCAAATTTTGTGCTTTGAATGCTCCTCGAGCTAAAAGAACGATATATTGTAGGATTTATATAATCTTCTCTTTTCCCTTTAGTAAGCTAGTATAACTGATCCAAGAGGTTGGGTTCTTCCTTATCATCTACAAGTTTTATAAATATTGGGCCTTGGTAAGGATCTAGTGGTTGTAAATATCAGACTCCATCTACCTCAAAAACCATTTTTTCCTGCTTAAGATCAATAGTGACGTAGTTCTCAAATGCCTAGCATATTCCCAATAAATTTGTATACAAGCATTTATCTCCCATAATATATGATTCCTTCCAAATATGCATATTTTTTTACCCCTGCAATATCAACTTCAACATCCTCCAAACATTTGATTGAAAGAATACAATAGTGGTTATCCATATGCAACTGAATCAGATACAACAAAAATTTTGTTTCTTGAGTGCCTCTGAAGTATTTCCCAGCATGATATTGATATAAGACCTCAAATCTAGCAAAGAGTCATTGATCTGAAGACTGAAATCATGTGATTTGATCATCAACATGGAATTCTCTTCCTATTCTCCTTGTATTCTATTGAACACACCTTGAATAGCGTTCAAGAAGGTTTTCAGAAATTGGCCTCTCTGAGCATTTCCCATCCTTAACAATTATCTTTAGTTTCTTCTGTAGCTGACCTAATAGCCTAATAGTTTCTCATCATTCATAACCTGCAAAAAAAAATTGAACCATTCCATAATAGGATGAGATGTTTCCTGAGAAGACCTGAGATTCTACATTCATACATGTTCCTATTGTTCCACGTGAGGAATATAAGATGAATTTAATTGTTTGTAAATTTCAGCTGCATCCGTGTAGTATTCTTTTTTCCACTTGGAATCATAGGAATTCTTAGGTAATTTCAATTTAATTATATTCGATTATTCAAGGATGTCCATATATGCTCTAGTATATTTTACTCCTCTAGTGATTATATTAATATTAAACAACAAAGTTGCTTCATGCCCCCTAGGTTCTGCATTAATTAGATTTGATTCTCTTTTCCGATTACGCTCTTCCCACCGAGCGATGAATTTGGGACAATCATCTGTTGTGTGTGTATTGAGTCTACATTAAGAACATCGAGGCCCTATAGGTAATGGAAAATAATAAACAAAATGTCCTTGACCGCAGTTGTAACAACGAATTAGACCTATTCCTCCCCTTGAATTTCCTCAAGGAACTTCATTAAATCTAAATGTACTGCGATCAAGGTGACTAACCAGAGCATCCAAAGCTCTGCACTAATCCATATGACGAATCAATGACCCACAAAATTCATAGAGCATATTGTTTGCAACATTTGAATATTTCTACAAAATAGGACTAACATGAGGCATGTGGATATAGGTATAAAAATCTCATAATAATCGGTTACAAACATACCTTGCTAATTGCGGAATGCAAGAAATTGTTTATGTACTTGATATAAATAATTTGTACCAACTTGTGCAACTCCAGCAGTAGGAAAATATGGAGTTGGTCCCATAGTCATAAAATATTATCCCACACTACTCAACCTTTGGAATTATGTTTCATGATGGCCTTCAACAAGACAATTAGTGAACCATACCTGACATAGAAGTCAGGTTGCATGTTGATCTTTCCATATTTTTGTCCATTCAAAAATTTTATGTTGTATTCCAACAAGGGCATGATCACTGGAGGTAGCACCTCCCCTATGGTCATGAGAATACCCTACCATAGCTTCAATCTTTGTAGCTTGCTCAAGTATGTCTCAAAATGTATCAATCTTCTATTGTGTTAAGGGGATCTAGAGTACAACAAAGCTTTAATGAACCACTCTTGTTGGTGATTAGGATCAATGTGATAATTTAACTTACCAATGGAATCCTTAAATTGTTTCATGCACTCCCATGTAATTTTTCATTCACGTTGTTCAATATCCCACAATTTGAATAATCCATACTGATTTTTTTAAGTAAGTTTAAAATCCTGTATAGATTCTCATTTAGCTTCATCAATAGTAAGGTTCTGGTGGAAAGTATACCATTTAATAAACCACTTGAGTTCTCTCTCCCCCAAAGTAGTTTGGAATTCAATAATATTAGTAGCATTGAGTGTTTGTCTAGCCCTCCATGTGGCTTGACACAAATACCAATGTTTCTCAACATCCTCATTCCCCCGTCCTGAAAATAGAAGATATCTAGTGAATGATCTTGCTATGTTACTGACCAATACAGATTGACCAGGTGATATCAGTATAAATCCTTTCAAACCGGGCTATGAAGATCCTTAGGAAGTTGATTGAGAACTCTACCAAAGCCAGTAAAACACAATTGGTATATGGATTGGTGGACCTTTTGAATTTTTAAAGTCTTTAGTAACTTTGAAATAAAATAAGAAAAAATCTTATAGGGTACCAGGGGGAGGTTAGGGAAGGATGTACCTATGTTTTTACCCAATTAAATAATACTTATAGGGGATGCATCATCTTAATAAATTATTCGCCTCATCACAAAATTCATTTCTTCATTAGGAGTATTCTAGTTCATCAACTCGATTAAAGGTCTTGATTCATACGTCATCTTCACCCCTTATGACTCATGAGGATCTCCGCTACTCCCTTCCATCTTTTCGACGACACTGCTTCTAGCATCTCCTATTTGGCTAGAATTTGTGCCACTACTATCCCCTGTATATGGAAATATCATACTACTTGGTTCTTCTATCTACAACCTTGGACTATTCAACACCTCTCCTATTTGGTGTAACTCTCTCTATCATCTTCAAATTTCACGCAATGTATTCCCCCCCGCCCATTCATCATCTATTTGTACCCTTCTTTGTTCTCTTACATATTTAGCCCTTTGTAACTCATTTGCATCCATCACAACAAGGGATTCATCTTTTGCGACCATGTAGCATATATTCCTTAGGTCCTACCACCCAATACTTAAAATTTAAGCTTCCATATTGTGTTCTTGAAATGACAGTAGGTTTTCTTCTACCATATAAATTTTAATCCACAAAGGTATTTTCTTTAGTAATCTCCCCCGCAACACGTACTTGAATATTTCTTCCACTTTATAAAAATATTGATTATCTTCTATAACAAATTCAATGATATAAATTTCTAGAGTTGCTTGCACCCAAAAGTCAACAACCCTAGTAATCTAAGTGACTAGTCTATGCAACTCAGCGAAATAAAAAATAGTCCAACTTCAACGAAGTCTAAGATGTTTTCCAACCCTTGCTTTGATCAAAAACTAATGCAACTAGTTATGAAGTTTTTTCATGGAACTTACACAAGAATATTTTGTAATGATCGCAGGTAGGTTTTGCATACAAATCCTCCTCCTTTACCCACTCTAAATTATTTTTTCGTCGTTGTCCTTGCTGCAAAATAAATCGATCAATGTTCTCATGCCACCAATCTTGAAGATCTCCTCTAAGGATCCTTGATATCTCATTTTACATTAAAAAAACAAAAAAATATGATTTGAAATTCCAACCTAAAGGGTTTTACGAGAATACGATTTTTGAATTTTGGGAATTTTTATTACACACATTTATGCCCCATCAACACGACCAAGATTTTCTCTCTGTTTATTCTTACTTACCAACGAAATTTTTTTAGATCAATTTATATATGCCTGCCAACAGAACTTGTTTTCCTACACGTGTGAGTTAAATTTTCTCTATTATTGTCAACATAAGGCATCTTTCATGGCATTTGTGAGACTGTCGACCGACAATCAAGACGAAAACTTCCTTCTTCCCCTCGATGCGACCCTTCAAAAAGTGGCCTCAGTGACCTGAGTCAATGCAAAAACTTTCTCTCACCTTTGGTATGTATCATGGGGGCTTTAAGCTATTTTATACAAATTAGTTATATAATTTAATTCTGATATTAATCTATTTCGTAGGCGGATAGATTGGAAAATTAAAATAATATATGAAACTTAAAGCGTTGGTTTTTATGCCTGATCACTGTAGAAAGGCGGTGCAACAAGATGAACTTCCTACTGAACTTGCAAAGTAGGATGCAATAAAATACAACAACATAAAAGATTCAGAAGTGAATAGATGTAGATCAAATAGGTTTAATTATTCATTTATGTTAACAATCATATATATATATATAGCATAGCAAGAAGAACATCCATAATAAGTTCCTTATGCGACTTTATTCTGAACAACCAACAAATACATTATCTCTCTTACAAGATTTCCTACACAAGAATAAATCTACAATAACTCAAGACAATATAGAACTCTAAGTTAATAGTTGATAAATCAACCTTTTTTCCCTTGAAGGCTTTGAATAAGATTTTTACCCATTCACATCTTTAACGATATGAAAACCCTAACTTGAATAACGTATATGACTACATAATTACAATACATAAATCCTAAAATAAAATTATAAAAAGAAACCATGTAAAGAGATAGAAACCTGGAGTTCACAGAGAAGCAATCTTAGTCACTTTCATGTGTATCTTATGTTTATTTGCACCCTCCACCTCAATCGTGAGTCTGTCCTTCGAACCTCAAATCACCTGCAAATCACCTGCAATATTTTACACTTTTCAAGACTCACCCCACCAAAAGTCACATGGGAGGTGAGATCGTAGCCACTTGCCACAACATCATCTCTCTTTTTCCCTCAAATTTATCAAACAGCGCGAGAGATTGTCCACTGTCAATCTAACTGGCCACCTAAATCTAGGATGTTTGTGACATCTTAATCTCCTTCCTGCATCCAAATTTCCCTAACTCTTACAAGACGATGCCCATCGTATCTCTCTTTCTCTCACTAAATATGGGTTATTCCTGGTACTTTGAAACGTTTATCCAGCTAGCTATTTCCATCTTCTACGACAAAGATATGCACCATTGATGGAATATAGGCATTTCTGGCCATTTGTAGCCCGACGCTCATGCGAGCATATAAAATATCACTAAAACCACTCGAAAAAAAAAACTATGGGTGAATCCTTTTCGTTGATTATATATTTTTTTCCATAGAGGCTTCATTTACTATTCATTTCCATCGAAAGTTAAACTTGATTGTGGCACCACAATGTAACTTCCCCGTGTATCACTCCTACGGTTTTCCCACAATTTTACAATACTTTATGACATTACGATAACGTTTAATACACCTTGTGAGATTTTTCATCTAGATTTTATCTAGTTATTGAAATTTATTGTGTTAAATAGATAATGTATTGTTGAGTATTGAAATTTATTGTGTTAAATAGATAATGTATTGTTGAGTCTCTAGCCACTTTAAGCCTATAGGCTATCTTGTACTTCGAATCACGACACGTCTTATAAGCTATAGATGGTGAATCTCAATTTTCCTTGTAGTTGTGCCATTCAGCGAGGATTTATGCCAACTCCAACTTTTAAGTAGATGCCAAGTTGCCAACTGCAAACAGCGCCTTAGAGGTTAGGCCCTGGATCCTCATCGAGTACTAGTAGCTGGAAAATTAAATGAAAATAAATGGGCATAATGATGTTTTCAAAAAATTGTTAATCTCAGGAAAAACAAACATCCACAAATTTCAAACATGAAAAACACACAAAATGCCCATCAAATTTCATCCCTTGTTGAAACTATTAATGTGAATAATTTCATCCCTCATTGAAACCCCCTCAAATTACTATTATTGTGGATAATTTCATCCAGTTGAAACCCCTCAAATTTCATCCCTCTTTGAAACTAGTAATGTGGGTAATTTCATCCGTAGTTGAAACTTATAATGTGGATAATGACAAAAGCATAATGTTAAAAATTTACACAGATCAATGCATTTACAGTGATCAAGTTTATTAACTTTGCTTTTAATGACTTTGACCGTATTTAAAACGACTTGAAACTTTCGGATACAAAAAAAACCTCAAAATATCAATGGAAAATTTCCATGTAGCAATGGATTCCGATGAATCTCTATTATTTCAGTAATCAATGATACCCCGGTAATCATCCTTGAGCCATAACCTAATATGCGCAAGCTACAGCTACAGCTGGAGACTAAGTTGTACGGATTTCAAATGGGAAATTTCATATCATTAAAATTAAACCTAGTATATGGTTCTTAAGAATTTATTTTTCTCTGAATTCGATGGAATAAATAATTCACCAAAGTCATAATTTCAGTTGTTTGCAATGTTTTCGTTTCTCGGAAACCGTTTTAGCATTTAAACTACAAAAACAAAAAAGCAAAAAAAAATCAATAATTTATATCTAATCCTAAGAATCTTCCGCCCCAACTGAGCGGTGGAGCAAAGGACGGACAACAACGAAATATTCGTCAGGTTATCTTTCAAAACAATTCTGAAGTTTTCCGCATTTCGTCGCCGGTTTTTTGTTCGTGTTGTCTGGAGGTTTTATTTTATTTACTTAGGACTTGAAGCTTTTTCTTTCCAGGCGTCTATGGTTCGAATCTTTAGAACTTGTTGATTTCGAAGATGCGATGCCGTTTTTAAAGGCAATTTGTTCTAGGGGTTGATGCTGTAATTTTGTTAAAAAATCCTAATGACAAGTAACTTCGGTTAAAAATTTATAATAGTTGGAAAATGTCTATGTGATATTATTACATATCATATATTACAATAAATAATAATATTATTTGATTAGTTTAGCAATGCATTATTATTTATTTGATTAGTTTAGTCATGGTAAGAAAATGAGTAATTTTTAAGTGTAATTTTTTTAAATTTTTTTGGTTTATTTTCTGATTTTATTTGTGTATAATTTGGCACAGATTTATTGAAATCAAGGTAAATTTTTTACAATCTAATTGTCTTAGAAGTTGTTGAGAGTGTTGAATCTATATATGTAATAAAAAAATTAATTTAAACAATACAAATCAAATTTACTCACAATTTTTTTCCAGAAATCCATTAAGAACTTTAAAAAGGGATATTGCAATTTAATGTAATGTAATGTCATGTAAACATTTTTTATTACATCAAAATAAAAATATAATATAATATAACATAATGTAAAATTAATAATTATTATTATATTTTTAAGTGTAATTATAATTAATAACTATACTAGTCTAAATCCATCTTAATTCTGGATCTATCAAGTGTCCACAAGGATCAAATTTGTTTTCATTTTAAAGAGGTTTATATCTCAAGAGATTTGATCCCTCTAGGCCCTTAGTATATCCAGAATCAAAATAAATCTAAGCTTGTAAATAAATTGTATGTGTTCTGTTTTTCCTTAAATAACATTAATGAGTTAGCAACTAATAACAAAATTTCATGATAACATTTAGTAATGACTATCTCTATGTGACAGCCTCATTAAGAGACAAACTAGTTACAACTAGTTAAAAGACTATTGGCTTAATTATTCTTTTTATTTTATTTTTCTTTTATTGTTCTGGAAAAAAACTTAGTTGTAATTGTTCATGACACAAAAGTATTATTTATTTTCTTACTGAGTTAACAAGTGAAACAGGAAATGAAAAAAGGAAAAACCCCTTAAACTGTTGGTGAGGTTTCTAAGAATAGGAGGTGGTTGGGAACAGTTGGAAAATAGTTACCTACCCTCTGGGATAAAAAGGAATCCCAGGAGAGGGGTAGGGGTTCTGTGCAGTTTGGAGCTGAGGGTGAAGTATTTCTAGAGCTGGGTGGAAAACCAGTTGAAAATAACTTCTGCAACCCTTATGAGCGAGAATATCTGCCTGGTGACTGGATTGGCCATCCTGAGGTCACAATAGAAGTAGATTATCCACTGTTACCCATGGCACTGTCCAAATTCTGGAGCTTGGGGGCAAGAGGAGGACGTCATTGCCTCTCTTGATGGTTGGGAGGACCACAGTTTGAAAAGGGATTTGTTCCTAAACAAATAAGTATCTAGAATCTGGAACTCTGTAAATTTACAGGTTAACTGTCTGTTATCTGTTGCTATTAAATTGTTAAAGGTACTTAGTCTGTTTACGATTCCTATAGAATAAAGGTTGTTCTAATAACAAAGTTCTGTGTGCTGGGTAGTAATGTATGTGTGTTCTGTGAAAAGACATGTAGCTACTAGCTAACCTAGAAAGAAAATACCATTATGATTTGGGAAAAGGTTTCCGTAACAGCTTGAATTATCTATTTAATTTATGTAAAAGTGTAATTGAAGTAGCACTAGAATTTTGTATTTTCCCTATTAATTTAAGAGTTTACAGTACGAACTGAACTGGAAATTCTGTCTATTCTGTTACAAGAAAAGAACTCTGTGAATTTGAATAATAGGGTGGAGAGGTAGATTAGAAGTTGTAGCACATTGGAAAATAATGTAGGGCTAAAGTGAACTTTGGATCTGGAATAGATATCAAGGGGGTGACTGTCAAGCAGGCAACCGAAAGATCAGGGATATTGAACCTTACGCAATATTAGTGTGACGACTGTAGCCTTGATTTAAAACCAAACAAAACTTGTGGGGTTGGGTCTGGGCCGTAAGCCCTACCCTGGTCCTCTTCAATAAATAAATAAAAACTATACTCAGTCCTTAGTCGACAGACTGGTGCCGTCGGCCTTAAGGGAAAAACAAGAAAACACAAATCGAACATCTTCCTTAATAACCAGTATAGCAGTGAAATATATTAAACATACCCTCTAATATAACTCGAGCAGTGCAGAGAGGTATTCTTATAGAACAAATTTGACAACTCGTAAGTCGAAAGAAATATACATATAAGTGTATACAAAAACTTCAGTGCATATAATGACGGAGAATTCAAAGATAAGAGCATATAACTATTTGGAGATTGTAACCATACAAATTTACAAATTACGCCCCAGTAATCTGTACAAAATCATCACTCTAAAGCTAGAGAACGCCAGACTAGAGTGCTCCCAAAATATCCGAACCCACATAGGAGGAATTCCCAAAGTATTCATATGTAAGAAAATAATATTATTCCGGTGGGAGCAGTCCGCAGAGAAGCCAGACATCAAGAAAATAGTAAGGTTATGACTATAACCACAATGAGGAAGAGATGCATAACTACTGTAAACTTTTCTGCGTGACAGGCGTTACATTAAAAAGAGCTAGGGAAAAGAATCCCGAATAAACAGTATTATGAGTGGAGTATTCCGTTAAGATAAAACTGGCACAAAGAAATGCATCAACCATGAGGTTGGCTGCCCATAAAACAATCACTTAAGCAACTTGACAAAACATCCAGACCCATTGTTTATAACTGAAAATCGTGCCTAGGAAGGACTGCTCACGTACAACCTAAGCTCTGCAAAGCAGGCTGGGAAAATATAACGGAAGTAGAATCCTGGCAGAATAACCCTATTAACAAACTATGTTTCTATGTAAGCCCCTTGAAGCCACGGCTTCTATCTGTATACTGACCAGAGTACCTGCAAGTGTAGTTGGAATCGAGTTAAACGTCGGTTCGAACTCGAAGACACGAGGAGAAGCACTTAGGGTTTGGTCAAACCTGTAAACGAAAATGGATCTGTATTAGAAATTAAAAAGGGAATTCTAACCATCTAGATCAAACGATTATGTGATAAATAGGATAAGGAAGAATTCTGAGCGTTTACATGTTGATTGGAGGACCAGACTTCCATAGCTTGAGCAATCTCTGTGGATAAACAAAAATGGGTAAGATAGGATCGGCGAAACCCTGTAGGAATTTGAACCCAGTTATATATATATATTATAGTGGAGTTTAAATTAATGTATCAAAAAACGAAAAACACAGGTTAAGTCCGCCTCCATACCTGTAGGTTTAACTGACGAAGTTGTGCTGAAGGAGATGACCACGAATGGAATTCGAAAGAAGGTTGTGCCAAGGCAAGCCGTGACTCTCCTCCTGTTAATCAACCGTAACTCAGGACAATGATTTCATCATACGAGAAAATTAAACCCAACAATTGTTGCAGAACTCTAATTAAGTCAAGGAATTAGAAATCTCGTTGCAGCGAGCATGGCTACCTTACCATATTTCTCGAGGTATCCTTCAGTCAAGCCAGGACGAAACCCTACCTGCAAACGAAAATGGAAGAGCAGCACAATGACTCTCCAGGTTGATAGACCTGAGAAGTTTGTGGGTGTTCCCTCGCGTTCACCGAGAAATGCTACGAAATTGATTACACCTGTCAAGTTAATTTATTAACCCTGTACAACAATCGTAGATAAGTCGAGGCACACGTCTTGCCAAAAGAACTGTGCGCCAAGTGGCAAGGCCAATAGCCAACAGGACTGGTTGATAAAGGTTTGTATGAAACGGGAATCCAAAGAGTAAAGCCATAGAGAAATCGAGACAGCCAAAATGTAAGTCTTACGCTCTATTCTCGTACCAATAGATATTAAACGAGAAGTGCTGACTTCACAACCGTGATTATATATATACTCCATGCCATGTGGAATTTAAAGCAAAACGAAGATTTAAATATATGTTTATGCAAAGTTTGATTATGGTTGCAATAATGTTATTTCATACCAGCAGAATAATAAGTGGGTTGTATGGCATGTTTTTTATCTAGTTTAATGTTGTGTGGTAATATTAGGTATGATAAATTAAATTTTTTTTTACTGTATGAAAATTATTGGTGCATGATTGTGACAAGTGGTATCAGAGCCAATTTGCTACACTAGGATCTTAAGGGTCTATTAATAGTGTGCTTGTGATTAGTGCACAAAGGGGAAGTAAGAGCGATGGAAACCCAATCACAACCTGAGGGGACTCCAGCCCCCACAGTCTTGAACCCGGAAATGTGGGTTCAATTAACTGTGGAGCAGCATCAAAAGACTAACCGATTGCTTGAAGAGCAGCAGCAACAAACTACATTTCTGTTAAATACGGTACAACAACTTCAGGAAGAAATGATAAGAGTCCGAAGGGACAATGAGAGGTTGTTACATGATCAAAAGAGGATCTTGAAAAGTTTGTCAGATAGACAAAATCAGGGGACAAGACACCCTAGTGCTGAGAAAGAGTTATCAACAGAGCCAGAGGACCATCAGACTCGAAACAATACTGATGGCAGAACTGAAAAGAGCCTCTCCCAGAGGAGTAAAAATAGGAATTATAATGAGGCGGAGTCGGGCAATTTGTCAAGCCAGCAAGACCTTAAAAGACAAAAAGTGGAACTGCAGGGGGAATTTCGTAAGATTAAGCCACCGAAATTTGACGGTGAGGCAGAAGAGGCCGCTGAAGCTTGGTTAATAAATATAAATAAGTATTTCCAGGTCTATGAATACAGCAGCAATTTTAGGCCAGATTGGATATATACTAGTTACGGGAAAAAGCCACCCTGTGGTGGGAAGAGGTGAAGAATGTTCATGCCATTGATGAACGCGACATCACATGGGAACTGTTCCAGTAGTACTTTAAAGATAAATACCTGACAGAAAGATTTTATGATGACAAAGCGAAGGAATTCCATGATCTTCGGCTGGGACAAATGACCATGGATGATTATGTTACAAAATTCACTTCTCTGCTGCGATACGTACCTTATCTCCGAGAAGAGAAGGCTAAGGTACAAATATTTTTAAGTAGTTTACTTGCTCATATGAGAGAGTGGATAGAATTCGTAAACCCCCAGACTATGGATGAGGCTATCCGAAAAGCGTGATTGTGCTATCAGCAAAGTAAAACCAAGGGTGATGTAGGAAAGAGCTGGCAGCCGAAGAAAGGGCAGAAAAGTAACTCTACATTTAAGGGTAGTAAAAATAGCAGCTTTAAGAATGCAGCACGAAACTCAATCAGCAAGCAGTTTGGAAAAAACCATCAAAGAATCAAGTGGCCAGCTGAGGAGAAGCCCACAGAAGCATCAAGCAAGCCAGAGCAAGGGCAGAATTCTAAACCCCCCCTACAGTGTTGGGGCTGCGGGGAAGCCCATTATTATCCGAACTATCCCAGATGGAATAAAATTGAAACTGTAGCAAATCTGCAAGAGGCATCTACAATAGGGGATGTGGCGCGTAGCGTACCTCGCATCAATGCAGCCCTAGAAGATCGACATGCTGACTTTCAGCCTACGATGATCGAACTTGAAGGTACATTACTAACCAAATCTGTTTCAATTCTGGTTCATCCTGGAGCAAGTCTGAGTTACATCAGTCCTAAGTTAGTAGAAATATGTAAATTAAAAGAATAGAAATTTAGGAATTCATGGCTAGTACAGCTAGCCACTGGGGCGAAACATAAGATAACAGCGAAAGTTCCTAACTGTGTGTTGGAAGTGGCAGAACAACAATTAGAGGTGGATCTAAATATCTTTCCATTGGGGTCTTACGATGTTTTATTGGGAATGGATTGGTTGGAAAGACATTGGACATTAGTGGACTGTAAAGAAAAGATCATCTCTTTCAGATTGCAAGATGGTACGTGGAAAGAGATTCAAGGAATTAAAAATCCCATACAATTATGACCAATAACAGCATCCCAGATGTGTAAGTGTATCATAAAAGGATGCCAGTTGTATGCAATACAAGTAGGATACACAGATTCTAAGGAGAAATCCCCAATGCTCTGTAACACCCCAAAATTCATGTGATTGCATTTTAAAGTTAGATACTTGAACTTTACATCCTAAGGGGAGTGGACCCCAAAGGATAATTATATTTGTGAATGTAACTAAACATTTGATTGAGGAAATGAATAAAGTATTGTGGTGCAAATTGACCAAAAATGAGATGATGAGATCACTTGCTAAATCTGTGAGGATGGATGAGGCAAATATGTCCCCACAATCTTCCAAAAATCCTTGGAAGATAGTAAGTTTTAAATTTAGATTTTTGAGGAAAAATCTGAATTTCCCCAATGATGAGGAGAGTAGTTGGGAAGAGGTAAAAAGCTGGAAAAGCTGAGGAAAAGCATAAAATAGCTTTAAAGAATCCCTAAGTGGGAAGCCTAGGCAAACAGGAATAAAAGCATCTTGATATTCTGGACGCAGAATTAGAAACAGGCTTTGGGGAGTAAAAGCTTAAATAAGCTGCCCTAGAACAGATTGAGGTTGGTCTGTTCTAGGAGATTGATCTCAGCTCGGGGGTGAGTCCTGGGAGACAGAAGGATTCTAAGGTTGGGAGGTTGGTCATTTGCAAGAGTGGTATGTTCTTTATTTTATAGATGTTTTACTTCATATAGTATGAATTGGCTACATATAAAATCTCATGGTATACTAGATCATAAATTCTACATTTAACAGAGTTGCTTATAAGAAGTTTATCCTTGCCACTCTGTATGGTTGTAGAATTCAATCTGTGAAATAGAATCCCCCATAATCTCTAACCCAGTGAATGGGTTAAATCTGCAGATAATTATCTTTACACAGAATAAGAATCAATAACTTAACTTTAATCTGCTTCTGTTTCTTATAATGATTTTAGTATCTGCATACATGTGCATGAAAATGTGAAAATTCCTATGGTATAGTGGAAAGCAATAGTAAAAGATTGGCAATCTACCCTGTGCATGGAAGAATGACCGGATAGATTTTATGAATCTGAGGACAGAGTACAAGCTCCTTGGTGGGGTCAATTAAACCTTATTGACTTCTAAATTTTAAGTCTGGAGAAAATTTTCCTGTAAAACTTGGAGTAACCAGAATTACTGCCATTAGAATTCTGAAACAAAATAAACTTCAGGAAGATACTACTAGACTATAAAACATAAGCCAGATTTTCAACTTGTCTAAGCAACAAAGACTCTATGCTGCACAAATACCACAACAAACTAATGATGCACACCAAGAGATATTTGGTAGTGGATGAATAGTTAATCTTTTAATATAAACCTCTATATATAAATGAGAGTTCAAAAAGCTGCCAGGTATTGACTTAATATTTTAAGTTATCTGTCCTAGAGCTGCCACAGAAATATGAGGAAAATCCAGATAAGAGTATTTGTAACTATTATGCAGCATCAAACAATTTATGATTTTATTCACTGTCCCAGTGGTCCAATTAAATTCAAAGTAACATTTACCATTATTAAAGGTACTGTTAGCATATGGTTGCACAGTGCCTGTATATGCATGCTGAGTCAGCATATTAAAATAAATACAAACTTCGTTGACATCATTTAAATCTTCATGGCATATCAGTCATAGACAAACCGTAATACACTCCTTTAGCATTTAGCGAATAAGTACGTTCTGAGATGATAAACATTAATTCAAAAGAATGAGAAAATATAAAAGAGACTTCTCTGCATATAATAGATTCGAGCAAAAAGGGAGGAGTCAAACGAAAAACCCAACCAAAGGCACCTGAAACGAGATGCAAATAATTATACGACTTCGTTCAGAATTAATATTAACTCATCCTGAAACGAGGCAGGCCGCGTATCAATAGTAGAAATAAGTGCCAAATTTAAAATAGAAATTCCATGAGTCACTTCTGAGATTCAGTTCGCCCGTAGTCGGCTGAGCTCAGATATAAACACGCACATAGAAAATGGAACTGAGCGAGCTTAGTCGCAATGTTCAAAGTGGAACTCATAAGGGTTCAACGTCTCTATACCAACCGCATGACCGCGGCTATAAGAATAAAAACAAATTTAAATACTTTCTATAGAAACATGAGACAATCTATGCGAAGATCGTTGGAAAAATTGGAGAACCTGTACAATAACGAATGAAGGAAATAAGTCGAGTGAAGTCGTCAGAAACAACGAAAAGGGTTGTACGCCTTCGACCATAGCAAACTTTATATACCTGCAACGAACAGAGAATATTTATATTAGAACATTTCTAATCCATAATAGAAAGCGTCCACCGAACAAAGCAAAAACGAAGTATGCTGTATACCTGGGGTAGCGCGAGAATCGCCATATCAACACTTCCTGGAACGAACACAGCGTGAAGAGGAGAGTTAAATGCAATTGCGCATGACAAAATATAAGTCAACCCTTACAAAACTGAACTTCGCGTCAAACTTGATGGCTACCTTGTCACGACGCGAATGGACCAGGCCTTTCGCCTTCATACGAAAGCTTCTATTCTCCATCGTGAGTTCTGGGAGAACACCCAAGTCGTTGGGGGTTAATGAATCATTTTATCCGGAAAATAGGAGCAAATGACAATGGTATTAAACCGAACCCTATACTCGTTCCGAGTTCTCTCTTTTACCCACAGAAAAGGAAATGTGTAAGACAGAGAGAAGAAAACCATTAATTTAAAAATGATAATACCTATGTCACGGTAGCGGTATTGTGAATAATTTCAGGAACGCCATCGTGGGGATTCGACTCCTATACGATTGCAGGAGAGTGGAACCTGAACTGGGGAACCAAGCCCAGAAATTTCTCTATAACAGAACGAAGAGTTAATAAGTGTTCCCCACAGAGCCAATAGCTAGATGAAAAACAAAACATACTTACTGTGATCATATGGACGAGCGCTCGGTAGAAACCCTCGGCATGCCATTCTATGCAAAAACAGTCCAGAGACAAAACGACGAACGCCACCAGTGCAAAATGAAGTTCTGGAATGAAAAAGACAGGAACTAATAACGGAGCAGGAAACCCTAACTCCATTAAAATCGAGCCGTCCACGTGTAAGGAGATAACTATAGGAAATGAACTCGGTTTGGGATTGGCGTCTGAGTAAATAAGGGAGAGTACATCCAAAGATCCCGAGAGGGATCGTAACATTAAAACTCATACATAGCGTGATCTGAACGAGATAGTAATCAAACTCAAGGGGAATAGTTAAATTATTTATTCAACCCATTGTACACCAAAACGCATGATGGATACCCAGAGTTCAGACTCGTAGTACTTCGCGTCAATCAAAATTTATGGAGAAACAAGAAATTGAATGAGGATAGGTCACAGTGCCCTGTTTGATAAATCGATATTCGAACCCTACCCTATGGGTCAGAACATATCAGTCCTACACGAATAAAATGCCAGCGTCTCAAGTGGAGTAATACGTGGCTTGGACCAACGTCGACCTATGATAATTGATGACAGGGTCAATTTATGGGTATCGATCCCATTTGATTTTAACAATAAAATGAGTGGTTCAAGGTTATAATGTACAAGGTCTGAGACCCCGATTTATTCTTATATAACGTCCAATGGCTAATTAAAATGGGAAAATATTTGTGTAGAAGTATTATATGAGGATGATCATATGATTACTTGCTTCTAGGAATAAGAAAAGGGGATGAAACACAATGATAAATGTATGTAGTTAACATTGTCACTGTGTTAGAAGTTTATTATTAAATGTTATGTCTATTCACCAAAGGTATGAGATGGGAGTGTAAAAGTAAATATGAACCAAGTTAAATTTCACCTGCAAAAAAAAAAAAAAAATTGAGTACGAGAGAGGGAGATGTGACAAATGGTATCAGAACCCAAGTTATAAAACTGGGCTGGTGACTTTGTGCTCACGATTGTTGTGTACTCACTGTGTAAATTTATTGCGGTAACAAAAGTTCTGTTTTGTTGTTTTGTTCTTTTTTTTTTTCTGTTCACTGACCTGTGCTGTGTAGTGTACAATGAGGTGATAGAATGGAAGAAGGTGGTGGAATTTATGTAGATCTGCAGGGTGAGCCAGATCCCAATGCGGCCATGATGGCTATGTTGCAGAATTTTCAACAAGAATTGGCTGAGATAAAAAGCCAGAATGACAGATTGTCATTAGCCAGTGAGGAGCAGGAAAGACTCATGAGAGAATTAACCTCACGGAACAGCCACGAAGGCGAAGGTTCCGGGAAGAGGAAAACTGATGATTCTGATGAGGAATATGCTATTCGACATCAGAATAAGCATCAAAGGGAATTACAAGGGGAATTCCGAAAAATCAAACCTCCCTCCTATGATGGAGAAAAGGAGGAGGATGCAGAAGCCTGGTTGCTGAATATGATTAAGTATTTCCAGGTTTATGAATATGAAAGCAATCTGAAGGCCAGATTAGTTGTCTACCAGCTACAAGGTAAGGCTACCTTGTGGTGGGAGGAGACAAAGATGGTGCATGCCATAGATGAAAAGACAGTTACTTGGGAAGATATCCAGGCAAAATTCAAGAATTGCTACTTGAATGAACGGTACTATGATGATAAAGCAAAAGAATTTCATGAGCTTACATTGGGACAGCTCACTATCGATGAGTTTGTCACTAAATTTACCAATCTGTTAAGATATGTACCTTACATAAGGGAAGAAAAGGCAAAGGTACAGAGGTTTCTGAATTTTTTGCCTATGGTATACAAAGAGAAAATTGAATTTGACAACCCAAAAACAATGGACGAAGCTGTTAGAAAAGCTAGATTGTGTTATCAACAGTTCAAAGGAAAAACTGATCAAGGAAAAAGTTGGGTAAGTAAGAATGAATTCAAAGGAAGAAAACAGAAACCTGCCTATCTGAAAAATTTTGGCAGAGATCATCAGCGGAAAAGGTTTAGTAAACCCAAAGAAAGTCAAACTGCACAGTCTCAAGTGGCATCGAAACCAATAGATGGAGACAGTAAAAAGGAGGGAACAGTCAGAATGAGGGAGCCCTTGAAATGTTGGGGCTGTGGAGAACCCCATATTTTGAGGGACTGCCCCCATAGAAATGTTCATATGCTCATGAGGGATCAAGAAGCGACAACAGTTAATGACATAGCCAGAAACATACCAACTATCAGTGCAGCCCTGGAAAATCGGCAAGCAGAACATCAAGCAACCATGGTGGAAATGGAGGGTAAGATTTCTGACCTACCTGTTACTGTTCTGATTGATCCAGGTGCTTCTTTGAGTTACGTTAGTCCAAATATTGTAGAAAATGTAACTTAAAAAACTGAAAAATTTCAACAGTCATGGTTGGTACAGCTGGCCATTGGAACAAAAAGAAAGGTAACACATAAACTGCCCAGAACAGAAATCCAATTAAATGAGTTTCGAACAGAAGTGAATTTGAACATTCTACCCTTAGGGTCATATGATCTATTGATAGGAATGGACTGGCTGGAAAAGAAGAAAGCTTTGATGAATTGCTGGGATAAGACCTTGCATTGTGTAGATGAGGAAGGAAAAATCTTTACTCTAACAGGGAAACCAAAACCAATTTTTGTCAGACAAATTTCAGCTTTACAATTGAAAATAACAGCTAGAAAAGGTTATCAGGTTTATGCAGTGCATGTGGAAGAGATAGAACAGAAAACTGAAGAAGAACTACTGGATACGGTACCAGTAATAAGAGAATTCAAGGAAGTTTTTCCCAAGGAAATCCCTCATCTTCCTCCCAAAAGAGAGATTGACTTCTCAATCGATATGGTGCCAGGAGCAACACCTATTTCATGAGCACCTTATCGAATGAGTCCTCCTGAACTTATAGAATTGAAGATGCAACTGCAGGAACTGCTAGACAAAGGATATATTAGACCAAGTGTATCTCCTTGGGGAGCACCAGTGCTGTTCGTGAAAAAGAAAGATGGAACTTTCAGGATGTGCATTGATTATAGGCAACTAAATAAGTTGGCCATTAAAAATAGATATCCTTTGCCTAGAATTGATGATCTTTTTGATCAGGTGAGAGGAGCTTCAGTATTCTCCAAAATTGACTTAAGAACTGGTTACCACCAGCTCAGAATTAAAGAGGAAGACAACATCAAAACAACCTTTTGAACCAGGTATGGCCACTACGAATTTGTAGTTCTACCTTTCGGGTTGACAAACGCCCCTGCCACCTTTATGTGTCTGATGAACAGTGTGTTAAACAAGTACTTGGATAAATTTTTCCTTGCGTTCATAGATGATATTTTAGTATACTCAAACAGTGAAGAGGAACACAAAGAACACTTAAGGATAGTGTTGCAAACTCTAAAGGAAAATCAGCTATACGCTAAATTTAGCAAATGTGAGTTCTATAAGGACAAGATCCAATACTTGGGTCATATTATTTCTGAACAAGGCCTTGTTGTTGATCCGGAAAAGATAAAGGCTATAAAAGAATGGCCAGTACCCTCTGATGTTTCAGCAGTTAGATCATTCATGGGGATTGCCGGCTATTATCGCAGATTTGTGGAGAGATTTTCTGCCATAGCCCATCCCATCACTTCCTTACAAAGGAAAGGTGTCAAGTTTGTATGGACTGAAAAATGTCAAAACAGTTTTGACCAATTTAAGCTGAAACTTATCACAGCCCCTATACTGAAGATTGCAGATCCTGATAAGGAATTTGTGGTATGTACGGATGCATGCAGAGAAGGGTTGGGAGGAGTTCTGTTGCAGGAAAATTCTGTGATTGCCTACGAATCCAGGAAACTGAAAATACATGAATAGAATTATAGTGCCTATGATTTAGAATTAGCAGCTGTTATTCATGCTTTGAAAATGTGGCGGCACTACCTTCTTGGAAAAATATTTACACTGATGACTGATCATATTAGTCTCAAATATTTCTTTTCTCAAACTGAATTGAATTCCAGACAAGCCAAATGGCTGTCCTTTTTAAGTGAGTTTGACATGGATATAAAACATATTAGAGGAAAGGAGAATAAAGTCGCTGATGCATTGAGCAGAAATGCTTGTCAGCATATCAATAATATTGGAAGTAGTGCTCAGATAGATATAGAAGAATTGGTGAAGAAGTCAGCAAATCAGGACCCAAATTATGAAACATTCCTGGTAAAACTACAGAAAAAGGAGAAAACTGATTTTTCCCAAAACCGAAAAGGGCTGATTTGTTATAAGAACAGATTGTATATTCCCAATGGGGAGTCTTTAAAAAGAGAAATTATGGATGAGTATCACAAACAACCTTATGCAGGACACCCAGGGTATCAGAAAATGTTAACAACCCTGAAAAAGAAGTTGTTCTGGCCAGGAATGAAGAGAGAGCTAGCAGAATATTTAAGTAGATGCATGGAATGTCAATTAGTTAAGGTGGAACATCAACATCCTGCCGGTCTTCTGAACCCTTTGCCCATTGCAGAATGGAAGTGGGACACCGTTTCCATGGACTTCATTACAGGATTACCCAAAACCAAATACCAACATGATTCTGTAATGGTAGTGGTAGACACTTTAACCAAAGCTGCTCACTTTATACCAGTGAAATCTACCTTTGGAACAGCTCAAGTGGCGAATGTATTCCTGAAGGAGATAGTAAGTCTCCATGGAGTTCCTAAGGTAATTGTGTCTGATAGGGATGCTAAGTTTACAGCAGCCTTTTGGAAGGGGTTATTTGGAGGAATGGGCACTAAATTTAATTTTAGCACTGCCTACCACCCTCAGACTGATGGTCAAATGGAAAGAACAAATCAAATTTTGGAGGACATGCTGAGAATGTATGTAATGGATAGACCCTCAAAGTGGGAAGATTTCTTACATTTAGCTGAATTTGCCTACAATAACAGCTATCAATCTTCCATTAAAATGAGTCCGTTTGAGGCACTGTATGGAAGGAAGTGTCGTACCCCTTTGAGCTGGAGTCAGCCAGAAGACAAACTGATGTTGGGACCCGATGCTTTACAAGAAATGGAAGGAATTTTCAAACATATACAAAAGAACATCAAGACAGCACAAGATCACCAGAAGAGTTATGCAGATAAGAAAAGAGTGCATAGAGAATTTAAAGTTGGGGAGCATGTATATTTGCGTATTAAACCCAAAAGGAGCACCCTTTATGCTGGGAGTTGTGCTAAATTGTCCCCTCGATATTGTGGTCCCTTTGAAATATTAGAAAGGGTGGGACCAGTGGCTTACAAGCTGGCCTTACCACCCCATGTTAGAGTTCATGATGTATTTCATGTTTCATTGCTAAAAGATATGTGCATGATGCTTCTCACATAGTTGATTGGAATGTTGTACAGGTGGAACCAGAAGGAGAGTTTCTGCCAGAACCGCTTCAAATATTGGAGTGGGAAGAAATTGAATTGAGAAGCAGAAAAGTAGCCAGAGTAAAGGTGCAGTGGGAGCACTTTACTGCTGAAGAAGCTACCTGGGAACGAGAGACTGAAATGATGGAAAAATATCCATTTTTATTTGCAAAATAAACTCTAGTAGTTGAATAATAACACCGAGGACGGTGTTTATTTTCAGAGGGGGAATATGTAACACCCCAAAATTCATGTGATTGCATTTTAAAGTTAGATACTTGAACTTTACATCCTAAGGGGAGTGGACCCCAAAGGATAATTATATTTGTGAATGTAACTAAACATTTCATTGAGGAAATGAATAAAGTATTGTGGTGCAAATTGACCAAAAATGAGATGATGAGATCACTTGCTAAATCTGTGAGGATGGATGAGGCAAATATGTCCCCACAATCTTCCAAAAATCCTTGGAAGATAGTAAGTTTTAAATTTAGATTTTTGACGAAAAATCTGAATTTCCCCAATGATGAGGAGAGTAGTTGGGAAGAGGTAAAAAGCTGGAAAAGCTGAGGAAAAGCATAAAACAGCTTTAAATAATCCCTAAGTGGGAAGCCTAGGCAAACAGGAATAAAAGCATCCTGGTATTCTGGACGCAGAATTAGAAACAGGCTTTGGGGAGTAAAAGCTTAAATAAGCTGCCCTAGAACAGATTGAGGTTGGTCTGTTCTAGGAGATTGATCTCAGCTCGGGGGTGAGTCCTGGGAGACAGAAGGATTCTAAGGTTGGGAGGTTGGTCATTTGCAAGAGTGGTATGTTCTTTATTTTACAGATGTTTTACTTCATATAGTATGAATTGGCTACATATAAAATCTCATGGTATACTAGATCATAAATTCTACATTTAACAGAGTTGCTTATAAGAAGTTTATCCTTGCCACTCTGTATGGTTGTAGAATTCAATCTGTGAAATAGAATTCCCCATAATCTCTAACCCAGTGAATGGGTTAAATCTGCAGATAATTATCTTTACACAGAATAAGAATCAATAACTTAACTTTAATCTGCTTCTATTTCTTATAATGATTTTAGTATCTGCATACATGTGCATGAAAATGTGAAAATTCCTATGGTATAGTGGAAAGCAATAGTAAAATATTGGCAATCTACCCTGTGCATGGAAGAATGACCGGATAGATTTTATGAATATGAGGACAGAGTACAAGCTCCTTGGTGGGGTCAATTAAACCTTATTGACTTCTAAATTTGAAGTCTGGAGAAAATTTTCCTGTAAAACTTGGAGTAACCAGAATTACTGCCATTAGAATTCTGAAACAAAATAAATTTTAGGAAGATACTACTAGACTATAAAACATAAGCCAGATTTTCAACTTGTCTAGGCAAAAAAGAATCTATGCTGCACAAATACCACAACAAACTAATGATGCACACCAAGAGATATTTGGTAGTGGATGAACAATTAATCTTTTAATATAAACCTCTGTATATAAATGAGAGTTCAAAAAGTTGCCAGGTATTGACTTAATATTTTAAGTTATCTGTCCTAGAGCTTCCACAAAAATATGAGAAAAATCCAGATAAGAGTATTTGTAACTATTATGCAGCATCAAACAATTTATGATTTTATTCACTGTCCCAGTGGTCCAATTAAATTCAAAGAAACATTTACCATTATTAAAGGTACTGTTAGCATATGGTTGCACAGTGCCTATATATGCATGCTGAGTCAGTATATTAAAATAAATACAAACTTCGTTGACATCATTTAAATCTTCATGGCATATCAGTCATAGACAAACCGTAATACACTCCTTTAGCATTTAGCGAATAAGTACGTTCTGAGATGATAAACATTAATTCAAAAGAATGAGAAAATATAAAAGAGACTTCTCTGCATATAATAGATTCGAGCAAAAAGGGAGGAGTCAAACGAAAAACCCAACCAAAGGCACATGAAACGAGATGCAAATAATTATACGACTTCGTTCAGAATTAATATTAACTCATCCTGAAACGAAGCAGGCTGCGTATCAATAGTAGAAATAAGTGCCAAATTTAAAATAGAAATTCCATGAGTCACTTCTGAGATTCAGTTCGCCCGTAGTCGGCTGAGCTCAGATATAAACACGCACAGAGAAAATGGAACTGAGCGAGCTTAGTCGCAATGTTCAAAGTGGAACTCATAAGGGTTCAACGTCTCTATACCAACCGCATGACCGCGGCTATAAGAATAAAAACAAAGTTAAATACTTTCTATAGCAACATGAGACAATCTGTGCGAAGATCGTTGGAAAAATTGGAGAACCTGTACAATAACGAATGAAGGAAATAAGTCAAGTGAAATCGTCAGAAACAACGAAAAGGGTTGTACGCCTTCGACCATAGCAGACTTTATATACCTACAACGAACATAGAATATTTATATTAGAACATTTCTAATCCATAATAGAAAGCGTCCACCGAACAAAGCAAAAACGAAGTATGTTGTATACCTGGGGTAGCGCGAGAATAGCCATATCAACACTTCCTGGAACGAACACAGCGTGAAGAGGAGAGTTAAATGCAATTGTGCATGACAAAATATAAGTCAACCCTTACAAAACTGAACTTCGCATCAAACTTGATGGCTACCTTGTCACGACGCGAATGGACCAGGCCTTTCGCCTTCATACGAAAGCTTCTATTCTCCATCGTGAGTTCTGGGAGAACACCCAAGTCATTGGGGGTTAATGAATCATTTTATCCGGAAAATAGGAGCAAATGACAATGGTATTAAACCGAACCCTATACTCGTTCCGAGTTCTCTCTTTTACCCACAGCAAAGGAAATGTGTAATACGGAGAGAAGAAAACCATTAATTTAAAAACGATAATACCTATGTCACGGTAGCGGTATTGTGAATAATTTCAGGAACGCCATCGTGGGGATTCCACTCCTATACGATTGCAGGAGAGTGGAACTTGAACTGGGGAACCCAGCCCAGAAATTTCTCTATAACAGAACGAAGAGTTAATAAGCGTTCCCCACAGAGCCAATAGCCAGATGAAAAACAAAACATACTTACTGTGATCATATGGACGAGCGCTCGGTAGAAACCCTTGGCGTGCCATTCTGTGCAAAAACAGTCCAGAGACAAAACGACGAACGCCACCAGTGCAAAATGAAGTTCTGGAATGAAAAAGACAGGACCTAATAACGGAGCAGGAAACCCTAACTCCATTAAAATTGAGCCGTCCACATGTAAGGAGATAACTGTAGGAAATGATCTCGATTTGGGATTGGCGTCTGAGTAAATAAGGGAGAGTACATCCAAAGATCCCAAGAGGGATCGTAACATTAAAACTCATACATAGCGTGATCTGAACGAGATAGTAATCAAACTCAAGGGGAATAGTTAAATTATTTATTCAACCCATTGTACACCAAATCACATGATGGATACCCAGAGTTCAGACTCGTAGTACTTCGCGTCAATCAAAATTTATGGAGAAACAATAAATTGAATGAGGATAGGTCACAACGCCCTGTTTGATAAATCGATATTCGAACCCTACCCTATGGGTCAGAACATATCAGTCCTACACGAATAAAATGCCAGCGTCTCAAGTGGAGTAATACGTGGCTTGGACCAACGTCGACCTATGATAATTGATGACAGGGTCAATTTATGGGTATCGATCCCATTTGATTTTAACAATAAAATGAGTGGTTCAAGGTTATAATGTACAAGGTCCGAGACCCCGATTTATTCTTATATAACGTCCAATGGCTAATTAAAATGGGAAAACATTTGTGTAGAAGTATTATATGAGGATGATCATATGATTACTTGCTTCTCGGAATAAGAAAAGGGGATGAAACATAATGATAAATGTATGTAGTTAACATTGTCACTGTGTTAGAAGTTTATTATTAAATGTTATGTTTATTCACCAAAGGTAGGAGATGGGAGTGTAAAAGTAAAGATGAACCAAGTTAAATTTCACCTGCAAAATAAAAAAAAAAAATTGAGTACGAGAGAGGGAGATGTGACATGCTCGAAGATATTGTTGTACTGCAGGAATTTTTGGACGTATTTCCAGAATAAATTCCTAGATTACCACCCAAAAGAGATATTGATTTTACTATTGAATTGTTGTCGGGTGCTTCACCGGTGTCAAAAGCTCCTTATATAATGAGTGTGCCGGAGTTAACAGAATTGAAGATACAGTTACAAGAATTGCTAGACAAGGGCTATATCCACCCAAGTGTGTCGCCATGGGGAGCACCAGTTCTTTTCGTTAAGAAGAAAGACGGGACATTACGCATGTGTATGGATTACAGGCAGCTTAATAAGATGACTGTCAAAAGCAACTACCCCTTACCAAGAATTGATGATTTGTTTGACCAGGTAAGAGGGGCTAAATTATTCTCCAAGATATATTTAAGATCTGGATATCACCAAATTCGGATTAAAGACGAAGATATTTGCAAAACAGCTTTCCGCACTCGATATGGTCATTATGAATTTGTTGTGCTGCCCTTTGGATTAACAAATGCACCAGCAACCTTTATGAGGGTGATGAATGGCATTTTCCATCAATTCTTAGATAATTTTATGCTCATATTTATTGACGACATACTGGTGTATTCTAAAAGTGAGGCAGAGCATAAGGAGCATTTGCGGATAGTATTGGAAACGCTGAGGAAACATCAGGTTTATGCTAAATTCAGCAAGTGCGATTTCTTTAAAACAGAAATCCAGTACCTGGGACACATCATAACAGCTGAAGGGATAGCTGTTGATCCCGAAAAGATTGAAGCCATCATGGAGTGGAAAGTACCCAAAAATGTGGCAGACATTAGATCATTTATGGGTCTAGCTGGGTATTATAGAAAATTCATAGAAGGGTTCTCCAAAATTGCTTTTCCCATCACATCTTTGCAGAATAAGGGCAAGCTTTTTAGATGGACAAAAGAATGCCAGGACAGCTTCAAAAAACTGAAACAACTTCTAACTACAGCTCCAGTACTGAAGGTAGCTGACCCGGAAAAATACTATGAGGTTTGTACGGATGCCATTAAGGAAGGAGTTGGAGCAGTATTAACTCAAGAGGGTAAAGTGATAGCCTACGAATCAAGGAAGCTGAAGGAGCATGAACAGAAATATTCTTCTTATGATTTGGAGCTTACGGCAGTAGTTCACGCTCCCCGAGTATGGAGGCATTATCTGCTGGGTAAAAGATTTTTGCTTAAAACAAACCATAGAAGCCTGACTAACTATTTCAAGAAAGCAGATTTAAACTCTAGACAGGTGAGGTGGAATGAATTTCTGAGTGAATTCGACATGGAAATTCAGCATGTTAAAGGAAAAGAAAATAGAGTTGCTGACGTGTTAAGCCAGAAATTGCACAGTCTGTTTGCTCTATACTTTAACCAGTTGGAAAGCCAACTATTGAAACAATTAAAGGAAGAATCTCAAAGAGACCCGGAATATAAATTTCTGTGGTAGCAAATGGAGAATGATAAGAAGCATGACAAAGCAATAGAGCTTGGAAAGAATGAAGACCAGGTGTTGACCTTCGGCGGAAAGATCTATGTGCCTAACCGCACCAATCTTAAAGAGTTAATATTGAATGAATTTCACCGCAGCAATTATGCTGGCCATCCCGGATATCAGAAGATGCTTACAGCAATAAGGAAAGTTTATTATTGGCCAGGTATGCGTAAGGATATTACAGAATATTTAAGCAAATGTTTGGAATGTCAGCAGGTTAAAGCAGAGCATCAGCATCATGCTGGGTTGTTACAGCCCATACCCATTCCTGAATGGAAATGGGAAGTTATCTCCTTAGATTTTATCACAGGGTTACCACGAACAAGGAAGAAGAATGATTCTATTATGGTAGTGGTGGACAGATTAAGTAAATCTGCCCATTTCATACTTGTGCAATCTACCTACAAGACGGTACAAATTGCGGATATATTTATGAAGGAGATCTTTAGGTTGCATGGCATACCTAAAAATGTGATTTCACATCGGGATGTTAAGTTTACGTCTATTTTTTGGAAAACTTTATTTTCTGGATTAGGAACCCAGACACATTTCAGTACTGCCTACCATCCTCACACGGATGGGCAGACAGAGTGGGTAAATCAAATTCTGGAAGACATGCTGTGAATGTATGTGATGCAGCAACCCACCAAGTGGGAAGATTACTTGCACCTGGTGGAATTTGCGTACAACAATGGGTATCGGGAGTCTCTGAAAATGAGCCCCTTTGAAGTATTATATGCTAGGTAATGTCGCACGCCTATAAATTGGAGCAGTCCCGAAACGAAATTACTGTTGGGACCAGAAATGTTGGCTGAAATGGAGGCAGAGGTAAAAACAATAAGGCAGAATTTGAAGGTTGCGCAAGATAGGAAAAAGGTTGCAGACAGAAAAAGATCCTACCGAAATTTCGGGGTAGGAGACCATGTATATGTAAGAATTAAGCCTAAAAGAAGTACAATGAAGTGGACCTCTTGTGCTAAACTGGCTCCTCGGTACTGCGACCCTTTCCAAATATTGGAAAGAGTGGGACCAATAGCCTATAGATTGGCATTGCCCAGTCACATATGAGTGCATAATGTCTTTCATGTATCCTTATTGAAGCGATACGTACATGATGAGAAACATGTAATTCATTGGCAGAATATTCAGGTAGGAAGAAGGATAAGAATAATCCTAGTTTGAAGCTTGAATATCTCTAAATGTACTGATTTGGAATCATTTTTTGTTCTTATCAGGTAGAACTGGATGGAGAGTTTCTGGTAGAGCCACTACGCATACTTGATCGGAGATAAATTAAACTCCGCAAAAGAGTAGTTGTCTAGGTGAAAGTGCAGTGGAAGCACTTTGGACCGGACGAAGCTACTTGGGAGAAAGAAAAGTTCATGCAGGAAGCATACCTGGAACTCTTTGTAGAGAGGGGCTGAAACACCGAGGACGGTGTTACTTCCAGGGGGGGAAGCTGTGATAGCCTCATTAAGAGACAAACTAGTTACAACTAGTTAAAAGACTATTGGCTTAATTATTCTTTTTATTTTATTTTTATTTTATTGTTCTGGACAAGAAAAAACTTAGTTGTAATTGTTCATGACACAAAAGAATTATTTATCTTGTTACTGAGTTAACAAGTGAAACAGGAAATGAAAAAAGGAAAAACCCTTTAAACTGTTGGTGAGGTTTCTAAGAATAGGAGGTGGTTGGGAACAGTTGGAAAAAAGTTACCTACCCTCTGGGATAAAAAGGAATCCCAGGAGAGGGGTAGGGGTTCTGTGCAGTTTGGAGCTGAGGGTGAAGTATTTCTAGAGCTGGGTGGAAAACCAGTTGAAAATAACTTCTGCAACCCTTATGAGCCAGAATATCTGCCTGGTGACTAGATTGGCCATCCTGAGGTCACAACAGAAGTAGATTATCCACTGTTACCCGTGGCACTGTCCAAATTCTGGAGCTCGGGGGCAAGAGGAGGACGCCATTGCCTCTCTTGATGGTTGGGAGGACCACAGTTTGAAAAGGGATTTGTTCCTAAACAGATAAGTATCTAGAATCTGGAACTCTGTAAATTTACAGGTTAGCTGTCTGTTATTTGTTGCTATTAAATTGTTAAAGGTACTTAGACTGTTTATGATTCCTATAGAATAAAGGCTGTTCTAATAATAAAGTTCTGTGTGCTGGGTAGTAATGTATGTGTGTTCTGTGAAAAGACAGGCAGCTACTAGCTAACCTGGAAATAAAATACCATTATGATTTGGGAAAAGGTTTCTGTAACAGCTTGAATTATCTATTTAATTTCCGTAAAAGTGCAATTGAAGTAGCACTAGAATTTTTTATTTTCCCTATCGATTTAAGAGTTTACAATATGAACTGAACTGGAAATTATGTGTATTCTGTTACAAGAAAAGAACTCTTTGAATTTGAATAATAGGGTGGAGAGGTAGATTAGAAGTTGTAGCACATAGGAAAAGAATTTAGAGCTAAAGTGAACTCTGGATCTGGAATAGATATCAAGGGGGCGACTGTCAAGCAGGCAACCGAAAGATCAGGGATATTGAACCTTACGCAATATTAGTGTGACGGTTGTAGCCTTGAGTTAAGCCCAAACAGAACTTGTGGGGCTTGGTCTGGGCCGTAAGCCCTACCCTGCTCCTGTTCAATTAATAAATAAAAACTATACTCAGTCCTTAGTCGGCAGACTGGTGCCGTTGGCCTTAAGGGAAAAAAAAGAAACATAAATCGAACATCTTCCTTAATAACTAGTATAGCAGTGACATATATTAAACATACCCTCTGATATAAATCAAGCATTGTAGAGAGGTATTCCTATAGAACAAATTCGACAACTCGTAATTTGAAAGAAATATACATATAAACGTATACAAAAACTTTAGTGCATATAATGATGGAGAATGCAAAAGATAAGAGCATATAACTATTTGGAGATTGTAACCATACACATTTACAAATTACGCCCTAGTAATTTGTACAAAATCATCACTCTAAAGCTAGAAAACGCCAGACTAGAGTGCTCCCAAAATATCCGAACCCACATAGGAGGAATTCCCAAAGTATTCATATGTAAGAAAATAATATTATTCTGATGGGAGCAGTCCGCAGACAAGCCAGACATCAAGAAAATAGTAAGGTTATGACTATAACCACAATGAGGAAGAGATGCATAACTACTCTAAACTTTTCTGCATGACAGGCATTACATTAAAAAGATCTAGGGAAAAGAATCTTGAATAAGCAGTATTCTGAGCGAAGTATTCCGTTAAGATAAAACTGGCACAAAGAAATACATCAGCCATGAGGTTGGCCGCCCATAAAACAATCATTTAAGCAACTTGACAAAACATCCAGACCCATTGTTTATAACTGAAAACCCTGCCTAGGAAGGACTGCTCACGTACAACCTAAGCTCTGCCAAGCAGGCTAGGAAAATATAACGGAAGTAGAATCTTGGCAGAATAACCCTGTTAACAAACTATGTTTCTATGTAAGCCCCTTGAAGCGACGACTTCTATCTGTATACTAACCAGAGTACCTGCAAGTGCAGTTGGAATCAAGTTAAACGCCGGTTCAAACTCGAAGACACGAGGAGCAGCACTTAGGGTTTTGTCAAACCTGTAAATCCAAATTGATCTGTATTAGAAATTAGAAAGGGAATTCTAACCATCTAGATCGAACAATTATGTGATAAATAGGATAAGGAATAATTCCGAGCATTTACCTGTTGATTGGAGGACCAGACTTCCATAGCTTGAGCAATATCTGTGAATAAACAAAAATGGGTAAGATAGGGTTGGTGAAACACTGTAAGAAGTTAAACCCAGTTATATATATATATATTATAGTGGAGTTTATATTAATGTATTAGAAAACGAAAACCATAGCTTAAGTCCGCCTCCATACCTGTAGGTTTAACCAACGAAGTTGTGCTGAAGTAGATGACCACGAAGGGAATTCAGCTGAAGGCTGCACCAAGGCGAGCCGTGACTCTCCTCCTGTTAATCATCCGTAACTCAGGACAATGATTTCAGCATACGAGAAAATTAAACCCAGCAATTGTTGCAGAACTCTAATTAAGTCAAGGAACTGGAAATCTCGTTGAGGAGAGCATGGCTACCTTACCAGATTTCTCGAGGTATCCTTCAGTCAAGCCAGGACAAAACCCTACCTGCAAACGAAAATGGAAGAGCGGCACAATGACTCTCTAGGTTGATAGACCTAAGAAATCCGTGGGTGTTCCCTCGCGTTCATCGAGAAATGCTATGAAATTGATTACACCTGTCAAGTTAATTTATTAACCCTGTACAACGATCACAGAGAAGTCGAGGCACACGTCTTGGCAAAAGAACTGTGCGCGAAGTGGCAAGGCCAACAGCCAACAGGACTGGTTGATAAAGGTTTGTATGATACATGAATCCAAAGATTAAAGCCACAGAGAAATCGAGACAGCTAAAAAGTAAGTCTTACGCTCTATTCTCGTACCAATAGATATTAAACGAGAAGTGCTGACTTCACAACCGTGATTATATATATACTCCATGCCATGTGGAATTTAAAGCAAAACAAAGATTTAAATATATGTTTATGCAAAGTTTGATTATGGTTGCAATAATGTTATTTCATACCAGCAAAATAATAAGTGGGTTGTATGGCATGTTTTTATCTGGTTTAATGTTGTGTGGTAATATTAGGTGTGATAAATTAAATTTTTTTTTACTGTATGAAAATTATTGGTGCATGATTGTGACACTCTATTACTAATTTGATAATAAATTTTCCAACCATTTAAAATATATATGATATATCCTAGCTAGTATAACATTAAATACATTACTGAAATATATAACTGTTAGTATTTATTGCTAATTTACGGCCAAGAATACATTGCTCATCAATTAATTGGGTTTTTACACATTTTCAAGATAACAACTAGTAATTACTATCTCATAACTAAATTATAATAAAATTTTCTCACTATTTAATATATAAAATATATCTTTAAAGATGCAAAAAACAATATTCTTTCATTAATAATCCAAAATAACGTTACATTTACAACATTGTTCTGCAAAATAACTCATATCAATAAGAAGTGAAATAAGACCCTTCTGCAAAACAACTCATATCAATAAGAAGTGAAATAAGACCCAAGTTATACCAATAATCAGGGAAGACATTAGATTCTTTGCAATTAAAAAAGAAAGAGTACCATATCAAAACAACAACCATTCTTTCTAATGGTAAAGTTCAAGATACTATGGAAAAATAACTTCAAAGAAAAAACATTTCAAAAACCAGAATTGCTAGATAAAAAATGATCCACCACCAAAAAAGGCGTCATTGTTAAGAAGCTCATAGAAAATCCATTTATTAAGAAGTTCATAGAAAATACATCTGTTAGGGACAGAGGATCCCCTCTCTCTTAGACAATATGTCTGCAAGGCCGTTCTTCTTAAGGTAGATATGGAAGAATTGGATGGTAACCTTTTGGGTGATATACCTATTTCAATCTAGAAGCTTAAGGCCAATGGTAACCTTAGGTTACCATATAGTTAAATATATAAATATTTAGCCATGACTGATAAATATATCTGTGTTTTGAAATTTTCTGTAATGATGGAAATGGTGGTTGTATTTTATGCAAATGAGAGAATTCGAGGGTGTACCTAAAGCGTTTAAGCAATAAAAAACTTTAAGCAATAAAAAAAAACTCAGGAAATTTTGATGGGCATGAATGAAAGACCATGCAATTAGAGTCAAGTTTAATGAAATTGACATATGACACCTGAAATCTAACATATGCAAATATCTAATCAATTGCCAATGAGACAATAAACAAGGTAATATACTATAACTAACGCTTTGGGTACAAAATCTGATCAGTGAATGGGAGAAAAGGATCAACCAAAAGTAAAAGTCTGAAATCATTATATTCTGTCTGTGGGCAATTAAATACACCCATAGCACCCAAAAAACACAGTGGAACCATGCCCAATTGAGCCCATCAACATAATTAAAAAATCTTTGTTTAATTTTATCTATCAACATAATTGAAAAATCTTTTTTTAATTTTATAGCGATTTAAATGGACCATGGCTACTATTGCTTGGCTTACTAAAGACTCTGATCTATCATATGATACTAATAGAATTTTAGAAGTAAAACAATTTGAAATGGTTCTTAACAATGTCTTCTTCCTGCATTTCATCAGGTGCAAGGCCTTAACTTTTTTCATCATAAATTATATGTATTAAAATGCTTTGAATTCTGACACAGATAATATACTATTAATTTTCTAAACTTGCTGAAATATATATGTGTGTGTGTGGGGCTGAAAAGTCAGTTCAGACAAGAGACATCACGGAAAAGTCGTATAATGTTTTAGAATTTACAGTAAATAGCTTTCGTTATCGATCAATAATTCAGTGATTCGATTTTATGGTTTTCTTGAAGTTTTTCTGTATTCTTTATTGAAAAAAATTAATCGTATTTTTGATAGAAAAGATTGTTTTGTAATAAAGAATTATTTTTGTAAACACAAATTTAACAAGAACAATGCCAATTTTAAATATAATCAAAAAATCTCTGTTATATTACAATTTTTACAGGGTTACATTGCAAAAGTCAGGCTATGGGAGATGCTTTTTGAATAAATAAGTAAAAGTCAAAAAGAAAACGTGAAAGGGAATGGTAACGAGGCAGAGAGAAAAAATGGACAAAGTCATTTATACACCAAAACTATTATTAATATAACCATTTATCATTCATTATTATTAATTTATCTATTTTTTTTTTACTAAAAAAAGAGAGAAACAGAAGGAGGAAATTATATGAAAACTATTTAGAATATGAATTTTTTTTTGGTATCAGAGAAAATTTTCTGTTAATTTCTTTCTCGTATATTTTCCATTTAAACATTCATTCTGTAACACCCCCAATTCATGTGTTTGAATTTCAAAGTTAGACATTTGAACTTTAATCCTAAGGGGAGTGGACCCCAAAGGATAAATATTTTGTGAATGTAATTAAATGTTTAATTGAGGAAATGAATAAAATAATGTGGTGCAGATTGACCAAAATGAGATTATGAGATCACTTGCTAAATCCATGAGGATGGATGAGGGAAATATTTCCCCACAATCTTTCAAAAATCCTTGAAAGAAAATAATTTTTAAATTTAGATTTTTGAGGAAAAATATGAATTTCCCCACTGATGAGGAAGGTAGTTGGGAAGAGGTAAAAAGCTAAGCCCAAGAAAAGCATAAAATAACTTTAAAAGAGTCCCAAAAATGGGAGGCACAGGAAAACGAAGGAAAGAAAAGCATCCTGAGATTCTGGACGCAGAATTAGAAACATGCTTTGGGGAACAATAACTTAAATAAGCTGCTCTTGTACAGATTAGAGGTTGATTTGATATAGGAGAGGATCTTAGCTCGGGGGTGAGTTCTGGGAGACAGAAGGGCTCTAAGGTTGGGAGGTTGGTCAATTGCATGAGTGGTATGTCTCTAAATTTATTGGTGTGTTTACTTCATATAGTATGAATTGGCTACATATAAAAGTTAATTGTATATTATAATATAAGTTCTACATTTAACAAAATCAATCATAAGGAATACACCCTTGAAATTCTGCATAGTTGTAGAACTAAAATCTGTGGAGTAGAATCCAACACACTCTTTAACCCAGTGTTGGTTTAAATCTGGGGATACTTATTTCTCCACAGAAGAAATCTATAAATTGGTTTTAATCTGCTTCTATTTCATAGCATGATTCTAATATTTATAAATATAAGAGAGAGCAAGCGAGATCATGTATTATATCGGAAAATAACAAAAGATGAACTAAATTAATCTAGATTTGAACCGGCATTAAAGAATGAAAGGAGAAATTGTATAGATTAATTTCTTGGGATCAGCCCAAGACATCAATTATACATAACCAGAACCTCAATAGTAAATAAACTTTGCATGTAAGCACAAATTTCTATAGCAGAAGAAAGCAACTATTAAATTGTATGAGACTACTCATTGATAATTATCTCATGGAACTATTCTAATATTAGAGAACATAATTTAAAAGACAAAAGATAGTTATGCAAATAACCAACATGCATATGCACCACAGCATAGCATATTGAAGTATATGTATCCTAGTTCATTATATGCACCCAAGTCAAGGAGGTAAAATAGTAGATTTTAAATACAAATGTTTTCTAAACATAAAAATAGAGATACATATTCATACACTACCTATAGATAATTTAGACAAATATCCTATGCAAATTCATAACAAGGGTATAAAATAGAAATGGTGAGATGTTGTACTACTTCCAAGAAGTATTGAAGAGACTTAGCTACTGCAACTATCAAAACTATACACTAGTGTGGTATGAGAATGTCATACACAAGGCATAGTACAAGTAATCCTTCATAAATACAAGAAGGATATCCATACTGAACCATTATTGAACACTATAATAAAATTGAGGAATAAGAGTACATGCAACTGAATTTCAATATGAAGAGAAAACAGTACATTAATTATCTCGAGGTTCGTAAACGAAGACATGAGCTGAAAGTTGCAAAGTGATATAAATCTATGAGATTTGCATCATGACCGAGATATATATATATAAAAAAAAATCGAAACGAGTATAAATCCCTATGGCTTAAGGACTGTCTCGAAATGCCACTAGAGCAGACATAATTAAATACTCAAGTCGAGACTTAACAGTCTGAATTGTCCAAACTTATACAACTCATAAATAAAAATTTTAAGCTGTCTAACAAACACTACAGAAGCTATACGGATTCCCTTCAACCAGTGTTCGGTGAATACCGACCTGCAAGGGGGGAAACGAAGCCAACGTTAATGTCAAAGGCCACTATTACTCTCTGTGTCAATATAAGAGAGCAAGACGCAAGGCTTATATTACCTGCACAAGTCAACGACCCAAGTTAACTCCAATACTAAACAAGATAAGTAGGATGAATGTGCGCTAAGACAAAAAGAGGACTGAGAAAAATGATAGTACCTGGTGAGGTAGAAATTGAAACCCATCCATAGCCTGTACGCATACACAGGAGATAGAAAATTTTCATCAGTAAATAAATAATAAATGTTGATGTTCAAAATCGAATAACGAAGTTAGCCTTACCCAATTAGTATGATTCGACCTACACAGGTCAAGAAGGGAACGAACCAGAGCGTCGCACCAGCGCCAAAGTAATAAACCCCGAGAAACCATTGATGAGTTTAAGATGGAGGATAACCTCTGCGTACAAGAGCAGTCGGTCAGAACGAGCTCTTGAGAATTCGCATAAGAAAATGCCAAACGAATGGATTCAACACGCACCATCTAACGCATGAGAGGCGAAACAACAATTCTATGCAAACTAACACAGAAATATATGAGACGCGATGAAATCTTAACAAGTGGGTGGATGCAAATCACCTGGAACAAAATGATGACATATCATTCATCTAAGTTCAACAATTGCCGTAAGGGCTCAACGAAAGGAGCGTAAATTTCAATCAGCAGAAGGAAGGCATGATTAAACCGTAAGAACCGAGTGGGTATGATAATTTCATACCTGAACTGTCCATGCTAGTATGGAGATACGCCAAATAGGTAGCCAGGCTCGGTGTAGTTGGTAGGGCATCAAAAATTTCTCTGGCATGAATAAACCCGACGCGTAGAAAGAAAACAAAAAGAACCCTAAACAAATCAATATGTGAAATTATAGTCGGATTGATCAACAAAAACCCTAAAGCTACGAATGAATCGGCGCTGTCCAACTGGCGAGATCTGAGGGAAGGAGTCACGGATTGAAGTATTAATGAGCAAGGTACATCCTGCATTCAATATTCAACCCAACGAGTAATGCCATTTAATGTCAAATTGGGCTGGCTGTGTCATAGAATTGGCGTAGTCGACAAGGTAAGGTGACGGGAGGAACCTGGATCGTCGTGGAACGAATCCATGTGACCAAAAATGGGAAGAGACTTGTTACAACCTATGTGGCGAAACCTAAAAACTATGGGTGAGATTACATGGAAACTGATTCTCCGTCTCCATCCACCCATACGATGCATCAAATCACAAACTCGTATTACGTGGAGGTCGACCCAATGAAATCAGTTTGAAATTGAAACAAGGATGAATGGGCAATTAAATCGACATGAGTAGCATTTACGCAGAGATATAACCATAGGTCAAGTCCGTTCCACCATGAATTATATGCTATCCACGAGTGAAAACGTGGAGTCATAAAGATAAAAGTCTAAGTGATTTCATATAGATCTATGGATAATTACAACCGTGGCTAATGTGTGAACCAAATCGATTCCATCTACGTCCCTTAAGGTCTACGAGTATGTCAAACAATTACAACAAATGTGGGACTTATAAAGTGGATAAATATATATAGTGTTTTTAACCCATTCCTTGTTATGATAATTATAGTTATGGATATTACAAGTTATTTAAATTTCATATGGGTTTCAAATCAAATTTATTCATGTATGGTGGAACAAAATTGACACATGGGAAATGAATCGAAAATTAGGGAAACGATCCTGATCAGATCAAATCTGCAAAGGAATAGCATAATCCCTTACTAGGATTTCACTGGAATAGCTGAATGAAAATAAAAATAAAAATTGGGAGGTAAAATGGGAGGTGTGACAAATGGTATCAGAGCCCACATTATAAAACTGGGCTGGTGACATTGTGCTCACTGTTGCTGTGTATTCACTGTATAAATTAAATTCCGTGGAAAAAAAAAAAATTTATTTTTATTTTCACTGATATGTGTTGAGTGTGTACAGTGGTGCTGAAATGGAAGACGGTGGCGAAATTTATGTTTATCTGCATGATGAGGATAATGCACCAGATCCAAATGCACCCATGATGGCTATGTTGTGGGAATTGCAACAAGAGTTGGTTGAGATAAAAAGCCAGAATGACAGATTGTCATTAGCCAGTGAGGAGCAGGAAAAGCTCATCTGGGAATTAACTTCGCGGAACAGCCAGGAAGGCGAAGGTTTCGGAAAGAGGAAAAATGATGAGTCTGAAGATGAGGATGCAGTAAGGCATCAATACAAACAGAAAAAGGAATTACAGGGGGAATTCCGAAAAATCAAGCCTCCCTCCTATGATGGGGAGAAGGAGGAAGATGCGGAAGCTTAGTTATTGAACATGATCAAGTATTTCCAGGTCTATGAATATGATAGCAATCTGAAGGCCAGATTAGTTGTTTACCAGCTACAAGGTAAGGCTACCTTGTGGTGGGAGGAGATGAAAATTGTGCATGCCATTGATGAAAAGACAGTCACCTGGGAAGATTTCCAGGTTAAGTTCAAGAACCGCTACCTAAATGAACGTTACTATGATGACAAGGCAAAGGAATTCCATGAACTTAGACTGGGACAACTCAATATTGATGAGTTTGTTACTAAGTTTACAAATCTGCTGAGATATGTACCCTACATAAGGGAGGAAAAGGCAAAGGTACAAAGGTTTCTGAATTGTTTGCCTACTGTTTACAGAGAGAAAATTGAATTTGATAACCCAAAAACAATGGACGAAGCTGTTAGAAAAGCCAGATTATGTTACCAACAGTTCAAAGGAAAAACTGAACAAGGAAAAAGTTGGGTAAATAAGAATGAGTTCAAAGGGAGGAAACAGAAACCAGCCTATTTGAAAAAAATTGGCAGAGATCACCAGCGGAAAATTTTTAACAAATCCAAAGAAAGTCAAACTGCTCAATCCCAAGTAGCTTCCAAAAAAATAGATGGAGACAGTAAAAAGGAAGGGATAGTCAAAATGAGAGAACCCCTGAAATGTTAGGGCTATGGAGAACCCCATCTTTTGAGAGATTGTCCTCATCGAAACATTCATATGATCATGAGAGATCGAGAAGCGACAACAGTAAATGGTATAGCCAGAAATATACCAACTATCAGTGCAGCCTTGGAAAATCGGCAAGCAGAACATCAAGCAACCATGGTGGAAATGGAGGGTAAGATTTCTGACCTATCTGTTACTGTTCTGATTGATCCGGGTGCTTCTTTGAGTTACATTAGTCCAAAGATTGTAGAAAAATGTAACTTAAAAACTGAAAAATTCCAACAGTCATGGTTGGTACAGCTGGCCACTAGAACTAAGAGAAAGGTAACACATAAACTGCCCCAAACTGAAATCAAATTAAATGACTTTCAAACAGAGGTAAATTTGAACATCCTGCCCTTAGGTTCATATGATCTAATGATAGGAATGGACTGGCTGGAAAAGAAGAAAGCCTTGATGAACTGCTGGGATAAGACTCTGCATTGTGTAGATGAGGAAGGGAAACCTTTTATTCTCAAAGGGAAACAAAAACCTATTTCTGTAAGAAAAATTTAAGCATTGCAATTAAAAAGAACAACTAGAAAAGGATACCAAGTGTATGCAGTGCATGTGGAAGAAACATAACAGAAAACTGAGGAGGACTTACTGGATGCTGTACCAGTAATAAGAGAATTTAAGGAAGTTTTTCCAAAGGAAATTCCTCATCTTCCCCCCAAAAGAGAGATTGATTTCTCAATCGATTTGGTGCCGGGAACAACGCCTGTCTCCCGAGTGCCTTATCGAATGAGTCCTCCTGAACTGATGGAACTGAAAATGCAATTGCAAGAACTGTTAGATAAAGGGTATATCAGGCCGAGTGTATCTCCTTGGGGAGCACCAGTGCTGTTCGTGAAAAAGAAGGATGGAACTTTTAGGATGTGCATTGATTATTGTCAACTGAATAAGTTGACCATTAAAAATAGATACCCTTTGCCTAGAATTGATGATCTTTTTGATCAAGTGAGAGGAGCTTTAGTATTTTCAAAAATTTACTTAAGGACTGGTTATCACCAGCTTAGAATTAAAGAAGAAGACATCAACAAAACAGCCTTTCGAACCAGGTATGGTCACTATGAATTTGTAGTCCTAGCTTTTGGTTTGACAAATGCCCCTGCCACATTTATGTGCCTAATGAACAGTGTGTTAAACAAGTACTTGGATAAATTTGTCCTTGTGTTCATAGATGATGTTTTAGTTTACTCAAAAAGTGAGGAGGAACATAAAGAACACTTGAGGATAGTATTGAAAACTCTAAAGGAAAATCAACTATATGCCAAGTTTAGCAAATGTGAGTTTTATAAAGATAAGATCCAATATTTGGGTCATATTATTTCTGAACAAGGCCTTGTTGTTGACCCTGAAAAGATAAAGGCTATAAAAGAATGGCCTGTACCAACTGATGTTTCGGCAGTGAGATCATTCATGGGGATTGCAGGCTATTATCGCAGATTTGTAGAGAGGTTTTCTGCCATAGCACATCCCATCACATCATTACAAAGGAAAGGTGTCAAATTTGAATGGACTGAAAAATGCCAAAACACTTTTGACCAATTAAAACTGAAACTTACTACAGCCCCTATACTAAAGATTGTAGATCCTGACAAAGAATTTGTGGTATATACGGATGCCTATAGAGAAGGATTGGGAGGAGTTCTTTTGCAGAAAAATCCAGTTATTGCCTATGAATATAGGAAACTAAAGATACATGAACAGAATTATAGTGCCTATGATTTAGAATTAGCAGCTGTTATCCATGCTTTGAAAATGTGGCGGCACTATCTTCTTGGAAAAAAATTTACATTGATGACTGATCATATTAGTCTGAAATATTTCTTTTCCCAAACTGATTTGAATGCTAGACAATCCAGATGGCTCTCTTTTTAAAGTGAATTTGATATGGATATAAAACATATTAGAGCGGAAGAAACTAAAGTTGCTGATGCATTGAGCAGAAATGCTTGTCAGAATATCAATAGCATTGGAAGTAGTGCTCAGATCGATGTAGAAGATTTGGTGAATAAGGCAGCAAACCAAGACCCAATTTATGAAAAAAATTTGGTGAAATTACAGAAAAAGGAGAAAACTGATCTCACTCAAAACCAAAAAGGGCTGATTTGTTATAAAAACAGATTGTATATTCCCAATGTAGAGTCCTTAAAAAGGGAAATTTTGGATGAGTACCACAAACAGCCATATGCAGGACATCCAGGATATCAGAAAATGTTAACAACCCTGGAAAAGAAGTTGTTCTGGCCAGGAATGAAGAGAGATGTAGCAGAATATTTAAGTAGATGCATGGAATGTCAACTATTCAAAGTTGAACATCAGCATCATGCTGGCCTTTTAAACCCTTTACCGATTGCAGAATGGAAATGGGACACAGTTTCAATGGATTTCATAACAGGGTTACCCAAAACCAAATATCAGCATGATTCTATAATGGTAGTAGTAGACACTCTAACAAAAGCTGCTCACTTTATACCAGTGAAATCTACCTTTGGGACAGCTCAAGTAACGAATGTGTTCCTGAAGGTGGTAGTAGGGCTCCATGGGGTTCCGAAGGTGATTGTTTCTGATAGAGATGCTAAGTTTACAGCAGCCTTTTGGAAAGGGCTATTTGGAGGTATGGGCACTAAATTGAATTTTAGTACTGCTTACCACCCTCAGACTGATGGTCAAATGGAAAGAACTAATCAAATTTTGGAGGACATGCTGAGAATGTATGTGATGGATAGACCATCAAAGTGGGAAGATTACTTGCATTTAGCTGAATTTTCCTATAATAACAGCTACCAATCCTCCATCAAAATGAGTCCGTTTGAGGCATTGTATGGAAGGAAGTGCCGTACCCCTTTGTGCTGGAGTTAACCAGAAGATAAACTAATGTTGGGAATAGATGCTTTACAAGAGATGGAAAGAATTTTCAAACAGATACAAAGAAACATCAAGACAGCACAAGATCGCCAGAAGAACTATGCTGATAAGAAAAGAGTGCACCGAGAATTTAAAGTGGGGGAGCATGTGTATTTGCGTATTAAACCCAAAAAGAGCACACTTTATGCTGGAAGTTGTGCAAAACTGGCTCCTAGATATTTTGGTGCTTTTGAAATCTTAGAAAGGGTGGGACCAGTGGCTTACAAACTGGCCTTACCACCCCATGTTAGAGTTCATGATGTATTTCATGTTTCATTATTAAAAAGATATGTGCATGATGCTTCTCACATATTTGATTGGAATGTTGTGCAGGTGGAACCAGAAGGGGAGATTCTGCCAGAACCACTTCAAATATTGGAGTGGGAAGAAATTTGAATTGAGAAGCAGAACAGTAGCAAGAGTAAAGGTGCAGTGGAAGCACTTTACTGCTAAAGAAGCTACCTGGGAAAGAGAAGCTGAAATAATGGAAAAATATCCATTTTTATTTTCAAAATGAACTCTAGTAGTTGAATAACAACACCGAGGATGGTGTTTATTTTCAGAGGGGGAATATGTAACACCCCCAAATCATGTGTTTGAATTTCAAAGTTAGACACTTGAACTTTAATCCTAAGGGGAGTGGACCCCAAAGGATAAATATTTTGTGAATGTAATTAAATGTTTAATTGAGGAAATGAATAAAATGATGTGGTGCAGATTGACGAAAATGAGATTTATGAGATCACTTGCTAAATCCATGAGGATGGATGAGGAAAATATTTCCCCACAATATTTCAAAAATCCTTGAAAGAAATTAATTTTTAAATTTTTGAGGAAAAATCTGAATTTCCCCAATGATGAGGAAAGTAGTTGGGAAGAGGTAAAAAGCTGGAAAAGCTGGGGAAAAGGATAAAACAGCTTTAAAGAATCCCAAAAATGGGAAGCCTAGGCAAACAGGAAGAAAAGCATCATGAGATTCTGGACGCAGAATTAGAAACATGATTTGGGGAACAATAGCTTAAATAAGTTGCTCTTGTACAGATTAGAGGTTGATCTGTGTCAAGGAGATGATCTCAGCTCGGGGGTGAGTTCTGGGAGACAGAAGGACTCTAAGGTTGGGAGGTTGGTCAATTGCAGGAGTGGTATGTCTCTAAATTTATTGGTGTGTTTACTTCATATAGTATGAATTGGCTACATATAAAAGTTAACTGTATATTAGAATATAAGTTCTACATTTAACAGAATCAATCATAAGGAATACACCCTTGAAATTCTGCAGAGTTGTAGAACTAAATCTGTGGAGTAGAATCCAACAGAATCTTTAAACCAGTGTTGGTTTAAATCTGAGGATACTTATTTCTCCACAGAAGAAATTTATAAATTAGTTTTAATATGCTTCAGTTTCATAGCATGATTCTAATATATATATAAACATAGTAGAGAGCAATCTGAGATTTCATGTATTATACTGAGAAATAACAGGAGATGAACTGAATTTTTAATTTTTGATTTAAACTATGCATTAAAGAATGAAAGGAGAAATTGTATAGATTGACCTCAGGGTCAACACATCAATTATACATAACCAGAACCTCAATAGTAAATAAACTTTGCATGTAAGCACAAATTTCTATAGCAGAAGAAAGCAACTATTAAATTGTATGAGACTACTCATTGATAATTATCTCATGGAACTATTCTAATATTAGAGAACAGAATTTAAAAGACAAAAGATATTTATGCAAATAACCAACATGCATATGCACCGCAGCATAGCATATTGAAGTATATGTATCCTAGTTCATTATATTCACCCAAGCCAAGGAGGTAAAATAGTAGACTTTAAATACAATTGTTTTCTAAACATAAAAATAGAGAAACATATTCATACACTACCTGTAGATAATTTAGACAAATATCCTATGCAAATTCATAACAAGGGTATAAAATAGAAATGGTGATATGTTGTACTATTTCCAAGACGTATTGAAGAGACTTAGTTACTGCAACTATCAAAACTATACACTAGTGTGGTATGAGAATGTCATACACAAGGCATAGTACAAGAAAGCCTTCATAAATACAAGAAGGATATCCAGACTGAACCATTATTGAACACTATAATAAAATTGAGGAATAAGAGTACATGCAACTGAATTTCAATATGAAGAGAAAACAGTACATTAATTATCTCGAGGTTCGTAAATGAAGACATCAGCTGAAAGTTGCAAAGTGATATAAATCTATGAGATTTGAATCATGACCGAGATATATATATACAAAAATCGAAATGAGTATAAATCCCTGTGGCTTGAGGACTGTCTCGAAATGCCACTGGAGCAGACATATTTAAATACTCAAGTCGAGACTTAACAGTCTGAGTTGTCCAAACTTATACAACTCATAAATAAAAATTTTAAGCTGTCTAACAAACACTACATAAGCTATACGGATTCCCTTCAACCAGTGTTCTGTGAATACCGACCTGCAAGGGGGGAAACGAAGCCAACGTTAATGTCAAAGGCCACTATTACTCTCTATGTCAATATAAGAGAGCAAGACGCAAGGCTTATATTACCTGCACAAGTCAACGACCCAAGTTAACTCCAATACTAAACGAGATAAGTAGGATGAATGTGCGCTAAGACAAAAAGAGGACTGAGAAAAATGATAGTACCTGGTGAGGTAGAAATTGAAACCCATCCATAGCCTGTACGCATACACAGGAGATAGAAAATTGTCATCAGTAAATAAATAATAAATGTTGATGTTCAAAATCGAATAACGAAGTTAGCCTTACCCAATTAGTATGAGTTCGACCTACACAGGTTAAGAAGGGAACGAACCAGAGCGTTGCGCCAGTGCCAGAGTAATAAACCCAGAGAAACCATTGATGAGTTTAAGATGGAGGATAACCTCTGTGTACAAGAGCAGTCGGTCAGAACGAGCTCTTGAGAATTCGCATTAGAAAATGCCAATCAAATGGATTCAACACACACCATCTAACGCATGAGAGGTGAAACAACAATTCTCTGCAAAATAACACAGAAATATATGACACGCGATGAAATCTTAACAAGTGGGTGGATGCAAATCACCTGGAACAAAATGACGGCATATGATTCATCTAAGTTCAACAATCGCCGTAAGGGCTCAACGAAAGGAGTGTAAATTTCAATCAGCAGAAGGAAGACATGATTAAACCGTAAGAACCGAGCAGGTACGATAATTTCATACCTAAAATGTCCATGCTAGTATGGAGATATGCCAAAGAGGTAGCCGAGCTCGGTGTAGTTGCTAGGGCATCGAAAATTTCTCTGGCATGAATAAACCCGACGCGCAGAAAGAAAACAAAAAGAACCCTGAACAAATCAATATGTGAAATTATAGTCGGATTGATCAACAAAAACCCTAAAGCCATGAATGAATCGGCGCTGTCCAACTGGCGAGATCTGAGGGAAGGAGTCACGGATCAAAGTATTAATGAGCCAGGTACATCCTGCATTCAATATTCAACCCAATGAGTAATGCCATTTAATGTAAAATTGGGTTGGCTGTGTCATAGAATTGGCGTAGTCGACAAGGTAAGGTGACGGGAGGAACCTGGATCGTCATGGAACGAATCCACGTGACCAAAAATGGGCAGAGACTTGTTACAACCTATGTGGCGAAACCTAAAAACTATGGGTGAGCTTACGTGGAAACTGATTCTCCGTCTCAATCCACCCATACGATGCATCGAATCACAAACTCGTATTACATGGAGGCCGACCCAATGAAATCAGTTTGAAATCGAAACAAGGACGAATGGGCAATTAAATCGACATGAGTAGCATGTACGTAGAGATATAACCATAGGTCAAGTCCGTTCCACAATGAATTATATACTATCCATGAGTGAAAACGTACATTCATAATGATAGAAGTCTAAGTGATTTCATATAGATCTACGGATAATTACAACCGTGGCTAATGTGTGAACCAAATCGATTCCATCTACGTCCCTTAAGGTCTACGAGTATGTCAAACAATTACAACAAAGGTGGAACTTATAAAGTGGATAAATATATATAGTTTTTTTAACCCTTTCCTTTTTATGATAATTATAGTTATGGATATTACAAGTTATTTAAATTTCATATGGGTTTCAAATCAAATTTATTCATGTATGGTGGAACAAAATTGACACATGGGAAATGAATCGAAAATTAGGGAAACGATCCTGATCAGATCAAATCTGCAAAGGAATAGCATAATCCCTTACTAGGATTTCACTAGAATAGCTGAATGAAAAAAAAAAAATTGGGAGGTAAAATGGGAGGTGTGACAAATGGTATCAGAGCCCACATTATAAAACTGGGCTGGTGACATTGTGATCACTGTTGCTGTGTATTCACTGTATAAATTAAATTATGTGGAAAAAAATATATATATATATTTTTATTTTCACTGATATGTGTTGAGTGTGTACAGTGGTGCTGAAATGGAAGAAGGTGGCAAAATTTATGTTGATCTGCGTGATGAGGATAATGCACCAGATCCAAATCGCCCATGATGGCTATGTTGCGGGAATTGCAACAAGACTTGGCTGAGATAAAAATCCAGAATGACAGATTGTCATTAGCCAGTGAGGAGCAGGAAAAGCTCATCAGGGAATTAACTTCGCAGAACAGCCAGGAAGGCGAAGGTTCCAGAAAGAGGAAAACTGATGAGTCTGAAGATGAGGATGCAGTAAGGCATCAATACAAACAGAAAAAGCAATTACAGGGGGAATTCCGAAAAATCAAGCCTCCCTCCTATGATGGGGAGAAGGAGGAAGATGCGGAAGCTTGGTTATTGAACATGATCAAGTATTTCCAAGTCTATGAATATGATAGCAATCTGAAGGCCAGATTATCTGTTTACCAGCTACAAGGTAAGGCTACCTTGTGGTGGGAGGAGACGAAAATGGTGCATGTCATTGATGAAAAGACAATCACCTGGGAAGATTTCGAGGTTAAGTTCAAGAACCGCTACCTAAATGAACGTTACTATGATGACAAAGCAAAGGAATTCCATGAACTTAGACAGGGACAGCTCACTATTGATGATTTTGTTACTAAGTTTACAAATCTGCTGAGATATGTACCCTACATAAGGGAGGAAAAGGAAAAGGTACAAAGGTTTATGAATTGTTTGCCTACTATTTACAAAGAGAAAATTGAATTTGATAACCCAAAAACAATGGACGAAGCTGTTAGAAAACCAGATTATGTTACCAACAGTTCAAAGGAAAAACTGAACAAGGGAAAAGATGGGTAAATAGGAATGAGTTCAAAGGGAGGAAACAGAAACCAGCCTATTTGAAAAATTTTGGCAGAGATCACCAGCGGAAAAAGTTTAACAAACCCAAATAAAGTCAAACTGCTCAGTCCCAAGTAGCTTCCAAACAAATAGATGGAGACAGTAAAAAGGAAGGGACAGTCAAAATGAGAGAACCCCTGAAATGTTGGGGCTGTGGAGAACCCCATATTTTGAGAGACTGTCCTCATCGAAACATTCATATGATCATGAGAGATCGAAAAGCGACAATAGTAAATGATATAGCTAGAAATATACCAACTATCAGTGCAGCCTTGGAAAATCGGCAAGAAGAACATCAAGCAACCATGGTGGAAATGGAGGGTAAGATTTCTGACCTATCTGTTACTGTTCTGATTGATCCGGGTGCTTCTTTGAGTTACATTAGTCCAAATATTGTAGAAAAATGTAACTTAAAAACTGAAAAATTTCAACAGTCATGGTTGGTACAGCTGGCCACTAGAACTAAGAGAAAGGTAACACATAAACTGCCCAGAACAGTAATCAAATTAAATGAGTTTCAAACAGAAGTAAATTTGAACATTCTGCCCTTCGGGTCATATGATCTACTGATAGGAATGTACTGGCTGGAAAAGAAGAAAGCCTTGATGAACTGCTGGGATAAGACTTTGCATTGTGTAGACGAGGAAGGGAAACCTTTTATTCTCAAAGGGAAACAAAAACCTATTTCTGTAAGACAAATTTCAGCATTGCAATTAAAAAGAACAGCTAGAAAAGGACACCAAGTTTATGCAGTGCATGTGGAAGAAACAGAGCAGAAAAATGAAGAAGAATTAGTGGATGCTGTACCAGTAATAAGAGAATTCAAGGAAGTTTTTCCAAAGGAAATCCCTCATCTTCCCCCCAAAAGAGAGATTGATTTCTCAATCGATCTGGTGCCGGGAGCAACACCTGTCTCCCGAGCGCCTTATCGAATGAGTCCTCCTGAACTTGTGGACCTGAAAATGAAATTACAATAACTGCTAGATAAAGGGTATATCAGACCGAGTGTGTCTCCTTGGGGAGCACCGGTGCTGTTCGTGAAAAAGAAAGATGGAACTTTCAGGATGTGCATTGATTATCGTCAACTGAATAAGTTGACCATTAAGAATAGATATCCTTTGCCTAGAATTGATGATATTTTTGATCAAGTGAGAGGAGCTTCAGTATTTTCTAAAATTGACTTAAGAACTGGTTATCACCAGCTTAGAATTAAAGAAGAAGACATCAGCAAAACAGCCTTTCGAACCAGGTATGGTCACTACGAATTTGTAGTCCTACCTTTTGGTTTGACAAATGCCCTTGCCACATTTATGTGCCTAATGAACAGTGTGTTAAACAAGTACTTGGATAAATTTGTCCTTGTGTTTATAGATGATATCTTAGTCTATTCAAAAAGTGAGGAGGAACATAAATAACACTTGAGGATAGTATTGCAAACTCTGAAGGAAAACCAACTATATGCCAAGTTTATAAAATGTGAATTTTATAAAGATAAGATCTAATATTTGGGTCATATTATTTCTGAACAAGGCCTTGCTGTTGAACCTGAAAAGATAAAGGCAATCAAAGAATGGCCTGTGCCAATTGATGTTTCAGCAGTGAGATAATTCATGGGGATTGCAGGCTATTATCGCAAATTTGTGGAGAGATTTTCTGCCATATCACATCCCATCACGTCATTACAAAGGAAAGGTGTCAAATTTGAGTGGACTGAAAAATGAAAAAACAGTTTTGACCAACTAAAACTGAAACTTACTATAGCCCCTATACTAAAGATTGCAGATCCTGATAAAGAATTTGTGGTATGTACGGATGCTTGTAGAGAGGGATTGGGAGGAGTTATTTTGCAGGAAAATTCAGTTATTGCCTATGAATCTAGGAAATTGAAGATACATGAACAGAATTATAGTGCCTATGATTTAGAATTAGCAGCTGTTATCCATGCTTTGAAAATGTGGCAGCACTATCTTCTTGGAAAAAAAATTACATTGATGACTGATCATATTAGTCTCAAATATTTCTTTTCCCAAACTGATTTGAATGCTAGACAAGCCAGATGGCTGTCTTTTCTAAGTGAATTTGATATGGACATAAAACATATCAGAGGGAAAGAAAATAAAATTGCTGATGCATTGAGCAGAAATGCTTGTCAGAATATCAATAGCATTGGAAGTAGTGCTCAGATTGATGTAGAAGATTTGGTGAATAAGGCAGCAAACCAAGACCCAAATTATGAAACACTTCTGGTGAAATTACAGAAAAAGGAGAAAACTGATCTCACTCAAAACCAAAAAGGGCTGATCTGTTATAAAAACAGATTGTATATTCCCAATGTAGAGTCCTTAAAAAGGGAAATTTTGGATGAGTACCACAAACAGCCATATGCAGGACATCTAGGATATCAGAAAATGTTAACAACCCTGAAAAAGAAGTTGTTCTGGCCAGGAATGAAGAGAGATGTAGCAGAATATTTAAGTAGATGCATGGAATTTCAACTAGTCAGAGTTGAACATCAGCATCCTGCTGGCCTTTTAAACCCTTTACCGATTGCAGAATGGAAATGGGACACAGTTTCCATGGATTTCATAACAGGGTTACCCAAAACCAAATATCAGCATGATTATGTAATGGTAGTAGTAGACACTCTAACAAAAGCTGCTCACTTTATACCAGTGAAATCTACCTTTGGGACAACTCAAGTAGCGAATGTGTTCCTGAAGGAGGTAGTAAGGCTCCATGGGGTTCCGAAGGTGATTGTTTCTGATAGAGATGCTAAGTTTACAGCAGCCTTTTGGAAAGGGCTATTTGGAGGTATGGGCACTAAATTGAATTTTAGCACTGCTTACCACCCTCAGACCGATGGTCAAACGGAAAGAACTAATCAAATTTCGGAGGACATGCTGAGAATGTATGTGATGGATAGACCCTCAAAGTGGGAGGATTACTTGCATTTAGCTGAATTTTCCTATAATAACAGCTACCAATCCTCCATCAAAATGAGTCTGTTTGAGGCACTGTATGGAAGGAAGTGTCATACTCCTTTGAGCTGGAGTCAGCTAGAAGATAAACTAATGTTGGGACCAGATGCTTTACAAGAGATGGAAAGAATTGTCAAACAGATAAAAAGAAACATCAAGACAACACAAGATCGCCATAAGAATTATGCTGATAAGAAAAGAGTGCACCGAGAATTTAAAGTGGGGGAGCATGTGTATTTGCGTATTAAACCCAAAAAGAGCACCCTTTATGCTGGAAGTTGTGCAAAACTGGCCCCTAGATACTGTGGTCCTTTTGAAGTATTAGAAAGGGTGGGACCAGTGGCTTACATGCTGGCCTTACCACCCCATGTTAGTGTTCATGATGTATTTCATGTTTCATTATTAAAAAGATATGTGCATGATGCCTCTCACATAGTTGATTGGAATGTTTTACAGGTGGAACCAGAAGGGGAGTTTCTACCAGAACCGCTTCAAATATTGGAGCGGAAAGAAATTGAATTGAGAAGCAGAACAGTAGCAAGAGTAAAGGTGCAGTGGAAGCACTTTACTGCTGAAGAAGCTACCTGGGAAAGAGAAGCTGAAATGATGGAAAAATATCCATTTTTATTTGCAAAATGAACTCTAGTAGTTGAATAAAAACACCGAGGACGGTGTTTATTTTCAGAGGGGGAATATGTAACACCCCCAATTCATGTGTTTAAATTTCAAAGTTAGACATTTGAACTTTAATCCTAAGGGGAGTCGACCCCAAAGGATAAATATTTTGTGAATGTAATTAAATGTTTAATTGAGGAAATGAATAAAATGATGTGGTGCAGATTGACCAAAATGAGATTTATGAGATTACTTGCTAAATCCATGAGGATGGATGAGGCAAATATTTCCCCACAATCTTTCAAAAATCCTTGAAAGAAATTAATTTTTAAATTTATATTTTTGAGGAAAAATCTGAATTTCCCCAATGATGAGGAAAGTAGTTGGGAAGAGGTAAAAAGTTGGAAAAGCTGAGGAAAAGCATAAAACAGCTTTAAAGAATCCCAAAAATGGGAAGCCTAGGCAAACAGGAAGAAAAGCATCCTGAGATTCTGGACGCAGAATTAGAAACATGCTTTGGGGAACAATAGCTTAAATAAGCTGCTCTTGTATAGATTACAGGTTGATCTGTGTCAAGGAGATGATCTCATCTCAGGGGTGAGTTCTGGGAGACAGAAGGACTCTAAGGTTGGGAGGTTGGTCAATTGCAGGAGTGGTATGTCTCTAAATTTATTGGTGTGTTTACTTCATATAGTATGAACTGGCTACATATAAAAGTTAACTGTATATTAGAATATAAGTTCTACATTTAACAGAATCAATCATAAGGAATACACCCTTGAAATTATGCAGAGTTGTGGAACTAAATCTGTGGAGTAGAATCCAAGAGAATCTTTAAACCAGTGTTGGCTTAAATCTGAGGATACTTATATCTCCACAGAAGAAATTTATAAATTAGTTTTAATCTGCTTCTGTTTCATAGCATGATTCTAATATATATATAAACATAGTAGAGAGCAATCTGAGATTTCCTGTATTATACTGGAAAATAATAGGAGCTGAACTGAATTTTTAATTTGTGATTTAAACTGTGCATTAAAGAATGAAAGGAGAAATTGTATAGGTTGACCTCAGGGTCAGCACATCAATTATACATAACCAGAACCTCAATAGTAAATAAACTTTGCATGTAAGCACCAATTTCTATAGCAGAAGAAAGCAACTATTAAATTGTATGAGACTACTCATTGATAATTATCTCATGGAACTATTCTAATATTAGAGAACATAATTTAAAAGACAAAAGATAGTTATGCAAATAACCAACATGCATATGCACCACAACATAGCATATTGAAGTATATGTATCCTAGTTCATTATATGCACCCAAGTCAAGGAGGTAAAATAGTAGATTTTAAATACAAATGTTTTCTAAACATAAAAATAGAGATACATATTCATACACTACGTGTAGATAGTTTAGACAAATATCCTATGCAAATTCATAACAAGGGTATAAAATAGAAATGGTGATATGTTGTACTATTTCCAAGAAGTATTGAAGAGACTTAGCTACTGCAACTATCAAAACTATACACTAGTGTGGTATGAGAATGTCATACACAAGGCATAGTACAAGAGAGCCTTCATAAATACAAGAAGGATATCCAGACTGAACCATTATTGAACACTATAATAAAATTGAGGAATAAGAGTACATGCAACTGAATTTCAATATGAAGAGAAAACAGTACATTAATTATCTCGAGGTTCGTAAACGAAGACATGAGCTGAAAGTTGCAAAGTGATATAAATCTATGAGATTTGCATCATGACCAAGATATATATATATATACAAAAATCGAAACGAGTATAAATCCCTGTGGCTTGAGGGCTATCTCGAAATGCCACTGGAGCAGACATAATTAAATACTCAAGTCGAGACTTAACAGTCTGAATTGTCTAAACTTATACAACTCATAAATAAAAATTTTAAGCTGTCTAACAAACACTACAGAAGCTATACGGATTCTCTTCAACCAGTGTTTGGTGAATACCGACCTGCAAGGGGGGAAACGAAGCCAACATTAATGTAAAAGGCCGCTATTACTCTCTGTGTCAATATAAGAGAGCAAGACGCAAGGCTTATATTACCTGCACAAGTCAACGACCCAAGTTAACTCCAATACTAAATGAGATAAGTAGGATGAATGTGTGCTAAGATAAAAAGAGGACTGAGAAAAATGATAGTACGTGGTGAGGTAGATATTGAAACCCATCCATAGCCTGTACGCATACACAGGAGATAGAAAATTGTCATCAGTAAATAAATAATAAATGTTGATGTTCAAAATCGAATAACGAGGTTAGCCTTACCCAATTAGTATGAGTTCGACCTACATAGGTCAAGAAGGGAACAAACCAGAGCGTCGCACCAGTGCCAAAGTAATAAACCCCGAGAAACCATTGATGAGTTTAAGATGGAGGATAACCTCTGCGTACAAGAGCAGTCGGTCAGAACGAGCTCTTGAGAATTCGCATAAGAAAATGCCAAACGAATGGATTCAACACGCACCATCTAACGCATGAGAGGTGAAACAAAAATTCTCTGCAAACTAACACAGAAATATATGAGACGCGATGAAATCTTAACAAGTGGGTGGATGCAAATCACCTGGAACAAAATGACGGCATATGATTCATCTAAGTTCAACAATCGCCGTAAGGGCTCAACGAAAGGAGCGTAAATTTCAATCAGCAGAAGGAAGACATGATTAAATAGTAAGAACCGAGCGGGTACGATAATTTCATACCTGAACTGTCCATGCTAGTATGGAGATACGCCAAAGAGGTAGCCGAGCTCGGTGTAGTTGCTAGGGAATCAAAAATTTCTCTGGCATGAATAAACCCGATGCACAGAAAGAAAACAAGAAGAACCCTGAACAAATCAATATGTGAAATTATAGTCGGATTGATCAACAAAACCCTAAAGCCACGAATGAATTGGCGCCTTCCAACTGGCAAGATCTGAGGGAAGGAGTCACGGATCGAAGTATTAATGAGCCAGGTACATCCTGCATTCAATATTCAACCCAACGAGTAATGCCATTTAATGTCAAATTGGGCTAGCTGTGTCATAGAATTGGCATAGTCGACAAGGTAAGTTGACGGGAGGAACCTGGATCATCGTGGAACGAATCTACGTGACAAAAAATGGGCAGAGACTTGTTACAACCTATGTGGCAAAACCTAAAAACTATAGGTGAGCTTACGTGGAAACTGATTCTTCGTCTCCATCCACCCATACGATGCATCAAATCACAAACTCGTATTACGTGGAGGCTGACCCAATGAAATCAGTTTGAAATCGAAACAAGGACGAATGGGAAATTAAATCGACATGAGTAGCATGTACGTAGAGATATAAGCATAGGTCAAGTCCGTTCCACCATGAATTATATGCTATCCACGAGTGAAAACGTGGAGTCATAAACATAGAAGTCTAAGTGATTTCATATAGATCTATGGATAATTACAACCGTGGCTAATGTGTGAACCAAATCGATTCCATCTACGTCCCTTAAGGTCTACGAGTATGTTAAACAATTACAGCAAAGGTGGGACTTATAAAGTGGATAAATATATATAGTTTTTTTAACCCATTCCTTGTTATGATAATTATAGTTATGGATATTACAAGTTATTTAAATTTCATATGGGTTTCAAATCAAATTTATTCATGTATAGTGGAACAAAATTGACACATGGGAAATAACTTGAAATTAGGGAAACGATCATGATCAGATCAAATCTGCAAAGGAATAGCAAAATCCCTTACTAGGATTTAACTAGAATAGTTGAATGGAAAAAAAAAATTTTGGAGGTAAAATGGGAGGTGTGACAGCAACATTAAATGGGATATATGCATCATACCACCATATATAAATTTATTGAAAAGAATATTCTTTTCATAGTTACAATACATGCCATCAAACCATTAATGATGGGGAGCTTGAGCTTCACATTTTTGTTTGACAACTTGGATTTATAGATGGGGGAGACAGTGAAAGGGGTTTATTATCCTATATGGAAACACTAATGAGCCTTATTTTTGGAGGAAAGAATTGGAATAAGGCTCCTTCGGGAGAACTAACAAATTTGATACTTTGATAGAGGAAACCAAAGATGCATGATAGGCAATGCCTCCAAAATTTCATTTCTCTATCGAGATTTGTTTGGAAAAAAACTAATAATGACCCTTACCCGGACAAGGTCCCATGTTTATGGACCCAAGCTCATGTAGTGGACTAGAGACATGATCAAAACCCTTGCAATGTCACCATATTAGAGTTATAAGGTATGACCATGGATGAGAGATAAGATAAAAACCCATGCAACATCACCATCTCGAAACTCGAAGGCATGACCTGAAATAATGAGAGGGTTTTCAAGCTTAGCTTCATGGGATTTCTTATCATCAAAACAATATTTCCTTTCATTTTCAACTGCACCAATTTCAACTACCTCGACTTTTTCGAAAATTATTTGACGGGCAAGATACAAACTAACCTCCAGTAATGGTCAATTTTGTAATTTAATTACCTTTCCATGAATCATTTGTGATTATCTAAATGGAGATATTTCCACGATAACAGGTTCACAGGAAAAGGTGGCAGACTTTGAAAATTCAAAGACTGGATCCACTCTGTATCATACTCATATAAGTACTGCAATGAAAGGTAGTTTTGGCGCTTGCATAACTTGATCCTGAATACTTCAGAAGGAAGCAACTCAAAGAGAAATTTGATGTGTATTCTTATGGAGTAGTGTTATTGGAGGTCTTCTGTGCAAGGGAAAATCTTAATCCTTTTTTTCCCATAGAACAACTTAATATAGAAGATTGGGAAATGCACTGGCAAAAAAGGGCTATCTTGAAAAAATCATTGGCCCTCACCTTGTTGGGACCATCAACCCTAGTTCTCTGAAAAATTTTAGGGATACTCCAGAAATTTGCTTGGAAGAGGAGGGCATCGAGAGGCCTTCCATGGGAGATGTTCTATGGAACCTACAATATGCATTTTAACTCTAAGAGATATCTATGCAAAATTATATAGATGAGAATATTACAAATCATATTGTAGAGGTTCCTTTGCATTACCCAAAAAATAAGCCTTTTCGTCCAAGTTTAGTATGAATTCCAGTCTTATACGAAAGTTCTCAATTTATAGATTTCATTAATGAGCCTATGGAATTTTGGAGTTCTCAACATCCCACAGAGGCATAGTTGTGAGAACTTACATGTTGTTTGGAACATGTTATCCTTTAGTGGATATGAAAAATAGTGGATCCATACATTGGTGCAACAGTTCCTTACCTTGGGATATTTGCACAAGATTCAGGGCAAAGTGACCACACAACACTAGTGTCTTTGCTTTGGGAGGAGAACTACAAGTATGTAGAAGAGGTTGAGTTTACATGTATTATGTTCCTTTGTGCTTCTCAGAGCTTTAGGCTTTTTATACTATCATTATTGGATGAGGTGTTGGCGGAAGTGGCGATGATTTAGACGATGCAACCCTAAGTGTTGTGTTACCACAATTTGTAAATCCTCTTGGGAGGCAATCATAGAAAAAGACTCCTTTTCAATGTTCCAAATATACTAAATTAGCACATGTAGAGAGAACACTTGTGAATTTGAAATGGTTAGTTTCGGTACTTGTTTTTTGCATATCACTTTTTAAGTCCATTTCCTCCTCCTAAAATCCTCGCCTCATATAATCGACCACCATTAAAGATGATTACACCACATTTGGTTTAGACAGTTACTTAGGTAAGTACGGTGCGACTCTCTAACATTTCCCTATAGAGTAATCATGTTAGATCTTCTTTCTTCTACGATATTGGTTCCCATCTATTAAGTCCTCTCCCTTGTCCTTCCTCTCTCTCACATTCTCTTCTACCGACCTCTCTCCCCACCCATCTCTCTCTCTCTCTCTCTACCCTCCAATCCTCTCACTATATCCCTCCCTCTCTCCTTCTCTCTCTCCACCTTCCATCCTTGTGTAAATCTCTCCCTCTCTTACCCTTCTCTACCTCTCTCACTCCTGTCCCTCTCTCTATCTCTCCATTCGTTTCCACCCTCTCCTTCAGTTTATCTCCATCTCTTCCTTGCAACTCCCCCTATCTCTCCACCTTTATCATTCTATATCTTGGTTCTTCCTTATCATATATATGTAGAGTTAATATATGTCATCATATATTAATATATATTATAATATAAAAAATTTAATATTGTATTAATCCAAATTTATTAAATTTAATAATATTAACATTATAATATATCAATATAAATATTAGAATTAATAATAACAATACTATTAATATTCTAATATTGATATTAGGGTTAATAATGCTTTTTTTTGCATGGTACTAATAAATAAAACCTGTTTTTTTGAGTGTTTGTAAATAAAGAGGATTATGGAGTAAATATAAAAATATGTTTTATTTATTTACCATATTTTTGGTTTATTTATATTTTATTGATTTACCATACATGTATTACTTTCCATGGTATTCAGCCCATGGGCTTGGTATATAATTCGATGTTGATTTATAATCCTATTTCATATATTTTTATTTATTTACCATTATTTTTTATACCTCTTTTATATTTATTTATTTACCATACATATTTTATAAATATGGTATTTGGGCCATGGTATTTATCCCATGGTATTAAAATGTTATTTTTCCCATAGGCTTCACCTAAATAAAACCTATTATTTGAGTTACCTTAAATATAAAGAGGTTTATGGAGTAAATATAAAAAGAGGTTTTATTTACTTACCATACTTTTAGTTTATTTATATTTTTATTTATTTTCCTTACTTTTGTAGTAAGTCTTAAAATATGTTTTATTTATTTACCATACATTGGTTTATTTTTATTTTTATTTATTTACCATACCTCTTTTTTTGAGTGTTGGTAACCCTCTTTATATTTTAAATTTATAGTGTGTTTATACATAATAATAACTAGATTGATTTTTAAATAGGACGACATTAGATTAAAAACCTTAAATATTCAAGTGTTTAAGTTTTTACTTAATATCTACCCCATACTGAACTAGAAACTCATAATCATTCTTGTTTAGTGAAAGGGTTAATGAAAACCCTGACACATTTTATGAATGTACTTCCAATTTTAAAATCCTTATTATTGATTATTTAAAAAATTAGTAAATAGTGGTTTTTTCATTTTCCATCCTAAAAATTTAGTGGAGCTATCAAAACACTAAAATCTCTTCACGCTCTTACTAAGCTTCTTCATTGTTTTGTTGACGTTGAATTTATTTTTGAATTCCAAATCCAGTGGATTTTAGTGACTCTGAAGTCTATTAAAAAGTTTTGACATTAACATAGTTTTTCTCCCTGATGAGATCAACACAATCAACATTTAGTTAGGCTTCTCCATATACAAGTAATATTGTTCTGGTACATTTTTGTATCTAAACTTCTATTTTTAGTTTTCTATATTTCAAACCCCCAATATTTTGCGTAGAACAAAAGATGATAATTTGTTTCTTTGCGTGGATTTACAAAAGAGAATGCTAAGGATGATGCCATGAGGTTTTGTTGTTGTATTTTTTTAAATGATAGAGACTAAATCATTGATTTTAAGTAGAAATATTGAAAGAAACGAGAGATCAAGACTGCTACAATGGAAAGGGTAGATTTTGATCCAGAGAATCTTTTGCAAGTTGATATCCCAACTGAGGTTCTGTGGACAAAACCAAACCCTACATCTTGGATTTTTTTACTTGCATATCATGTTATTACATAATTTATGTTAAATAGTGATTTTGTGGTTAGTAAAAAAACCCTAACTTATTTTTCTCTAAGTTTTTCCTCATTGAAATATTAATTGTGTTTTGTTTCCTTTAATAAAACTTAATTCTTCTTAGTTTCCATGAATACAAATTTTATTTGGTTTTGTCCTTGTGAACGTTAGTTGCTAGTTAAAGTGAAGCATATAGTTTGATTTTCTTTACAAATTTTTTTGCCCAAATTCTTGAGCAACATATTTTTTGAGGGAGTTTGAGGGAAAGGAGAATATTCACACACAGAGAATATTTTTTCAATATTCTACAATCATTTGAACATTAAATTTCTTAAATGAGTATGGTTGATTTCTAACCCCATATCCATAGACCATAATAATGGTTTATAAGGTTGTCTCAGAAAATATTGAAAAATCTTTGCGTGTAGCAAAAATATTGTAAGCATTTGATCACATTTGGTGATAGCTCACTTTACTGAAGCATTGATGGCGCATGGTTTCTTGAGTATTTTTCCACGAGCATTAAACTCTGAATTTATTTTGTATTTTTTTTTGGCGGGCTCACTTCTTAGGAGCAAAATGCCATAGTTTACAATTTATATTCTTTGTGTATTTTTCTCAAATTCCAGGATTTAAAAATATTTCATTTATTTCAACTGAATATACAGAGAGATTTTTGGCTTATAACCTTTTTAAATTTTTGTTGTTAAGAACATTTGTACTTTTCCTTTTACGGAGACATAGAAACCTATTATTTTAAGTAATGAAATTTATTTTCCTATGACATGACATGTATGATTGAGGAGTGATATTCATCTAAAAAAGATAATGAGTATATTATTGTTCTTGAACCTTGACACTATAAACCATGCGAAAATCATTCACTCATGATATGGAAGGCCAAATCAAATACTTTCATCCATGAAAAGTCTTGTTTCTCTACATTGGTAGGAACCTTGGGAGCGTCTCTAAATTTTTAGTGATGGCGATTTTCTAAGAATGCATTGTTTAAAATTAGAGGAACATCTTCTGAAGTATAGATAAAATACTAGTAAATTTTTTGTTCACCCATCTAATAGAATGGGTAACATCTATATTTTTAAAATTTACTTCAGAGAAGTCTATAGTTAAAATTCTTAAAACTATTTTTTTGCTAATGCCTGAATAGTAGGTTTATAGAAAAAATAATGAGGGGAAAATCTATAAGATGTTCCATAGATTTAGTAGAAATTCCAAAACTATAGTCTCCCTACATATCCCTTTCTTTGTAGTAAAAGGAAAATTGAAAGAAATATTGTAGTGTATTGTCTAGAAGTTGTTCAACATGTTTTCTCAACATATAATATATAATATCTCAAGGGTTCTTTATATATTCCTTCAAGTTAAATTCAATATAAAAAAGTATAAGTTAGAACCACATATATGTGGGACAAAGTTGTTAATGTTATTCTTATTCTTTAGTTTTTCTATGTGATTGGATGTGGGATGGGGGGAGAGGATGTGGAGTAATCTCAAATTCTTTATTTTCAAATTAGTTTTATTTGTCTAATAATATCATCATACTAATAGATCTATTTAGGAGGTAGGAGCATGCTAAAAGGTGTATATTAGTAATAGATAACCGAAATTGGGATTACTTGAAAAAAAAAGGTGAATATTCCCTAAGCCCTGAAGGAATTATTTTCTTCTGGAAAATTGCCATAAAATATCTACTTCTATCTCATATGGCCCCTCTAAAACAATCTTGTATCAACTTGGATAAGATATCATGTCTCCCTATGAAAATCTATGGCCTTAGTGTGTTAATCATGTTGGAGGTCTTGGTTGAGTAGATATTATTTGCATGTATGCACATCCAAGAACATTAATTGGAAATTTCAATGGAGTGGCCTTTCTGCCTTATGTTATGGAATGATGAAATGCATATCTACCTAAAAAAATAGTTGTAAAGGGAATATCTATCTTTGAACATAAAGGGAAAGGAATTTTCAGCTTGGAATTTAAACTACACGAGTATCTTAAATGAGTACAATAGGATTTCCATGGTTCTTCAATAATAATGGTCTTTTATGGAGCAATGGTTTCCCCTTTATACCCCCAATGATGTAGGTTCTTAAATAATGTCCGATGTGATCATATTGGCTTATTTTATTGATTATTTTAAGGTTCAAGAAGTATTGGAATAGGTACATGGGTCAGATGAAGGAAATTATTTAAGTTATTGTATGATCTATTTAATATATTTAGATTTAAAACAATTGTGTACCCTCAATTGGTTGGTTATTTCCTCAAATATTGGGCTAAGTGCAAGTGACCCACCACATGAAAAAACCCATATCTAAATGGTACGCTCTACTGGTTAATATTTTGAGTATAGGCTTGGTTTTCTAGAGAATGAATCTTTTCCAACCAACTACATATATCCTTGACTTATTTTTGCCAACCAGCTATAGTTAGTCTATTAACACCATTTTCTAAAAAATGTTTATAAATTCATCATTGCAGATGATATGATTTTTCTTGTCCTTTATGAGAAGTATCATGACATTTTCTTTCATGTTTCTATCATTTCAATTGTTGGTACATTGTATGTAAGTTTTGATTTCTCATTTTTCTCCATTAAGGTAGATTAGGCTTCTAGACTTTATGCTCATTTTTCTGTCCATGTTTTGTATTTATGTGCTACAAATATGCATGTTTCTCAGTTAAAGATAATGGTTATCAAGAAACAGTGTGAGATTTAAACATGATTATCCGTTAATGGGAAAATATCATATCATAGTTCATTAGATTGGTGGCACTATAGATAGTTGAAAATTGACCAATCCAAAAATTGACCAAAATTACTTTAACGTAATATGGATGTCATCTTCGTTGAATGTACCTTAAACATGTTCAAATTAGTAGATTTTCATTGTCAATTATTTTTTTCTTACCATCTTTATTTTTCCCACTCTAATCCTATTCTCTGTGGATCTTTTTTTATTCCCCTACATCTATTTTATAAAGGTAGAGGGGGAATGAAGTGTGTTTTTGTAATTTCTAGCTTTTTTCTTTGAGGCGCTTTTCTTCACACCAATTTTCTAGTTGAAGTACTTGTGGGAGGACATAGTTATAATTGAATGGTAGAGAGTGCTTTCCTTGTATCCATACAATTACATATTTGGATACTCTTTCTTGGTATGGATTTGGAAGTGTCTGAATGCCCCTTTGATATTTTTTTGGTGTAACACATATTAGCCAATATTTTTACATACAGTTTTTAACAATTGTTTAGTGATTACATTTCACGATCATTGTCATTGATCATTTTATTTTGACATATTTAATTAATTAATAATGAGAACCACACCTAATTAGTTTTCTAGAACTCATAGCAAGTAGGATTCAAGCATGTAGCTCATTATTTATAATTTCATCATATATCCTCATTGATTTTGGATTTTTGACATGGAAATCAATCTTTTAGAGGCAGATTTTTATGCCGTCACAAGATATTTACATGATTTAGAAAGTGAGAAATCGATCTTTGGTGTAATTTCATATTTTAGATTTGATAATTATAGGTCATTTATAGGCTATCAATTTCTTTAAAATTTCACTTCTTATTGAATATTTAACTGAAAATATTTAGTATCTTATACATGACTATTTTTCCCTCCACCCACTTTTGATAACTTCCATAACGGTTACGTACACAATTTGACCCTATTTTTCTTGTTTATTAAAATATTTTCCAATACTTGAAAAAGTTTTATAATTTATTCAAATTTGTAGAATTTACAATTTATGAGTTTTCAAGATATATTTTTTTTAAAGGCTAATTCTTTAAAGGGTGTTAACTCAATGGAACAACACCTGCTTTACAAGAATAATATTTTCGGCTTGATTCCATCATGCCCTGATATTTATATGGAATGTAGATGATCAATATTTAGTGACAAAGACTCTTTTGACCATCCCCAATGAGATGATGGTGATATTTTTCGACCCTCACCAGAATATGAAATAGTGACAGTAAATGAATGCCACCATATATATGCATCAATATTGATGACCATGAAATTTCCAACATCATAAATCGATGTTTTTCATATGGAATGGTCACAGTCACTATCTGTGATTAAAATCATTATTTGTGACAAACCTTGAATGTCACCACAAAACTTATACTTTTCTCGATGCCACATTGGTGATGTTCGCTTTTTTGGCAACAAGGGTTAAGTTCCATCACTATTTCTCATATGAAATGATGATGGTCACTATCCATCATTATGAAGCATTAGTGGTGATGGACCTTGAATGTCACCACAACACATATACTTTTTTCTGACGCCAACTTTTGTGATGTTAATTTTTTTCTAATGGGGGGCTCTGTTGATCGTCACCGATGAGCTTATGGTGACATTTTTTGACCCTCACCAATGTCATTTTTTTTGTAGTGTAACTTAAGATCAAAAATTGGTGGAATTGTTGCAATATGTTAAATTCTTGTTTGTATTGAATCAATTATTTGTTGTAAAAGATTAATCAATGTTTTATATATTGGAAATTACAAGTCTGGTAAATATGGGAAAACTATTGGTACTTTGAATTTAAATCCACAAAACATATCAAAACTACTCTTATTTTATCTTTTTGTTATAATGATCACTGATGTTTTGTGTTTGAGTGATTGAGTATGGCCACAGGTGTTCCCTCAAATTAAAATTTTGGTGTTTGAATTCAGTGTGGATTTTCCATTCCATAATCATATAGAAACTGGACTCTAAAATTTGCACTGGAAAATAAAAAAAGTTGGGGGATTACTAGTCATCATTGCTACATATTTTGATGTTGTAGATTTTCTCCAAATCATAGCTAATATATTGTACCATAGGTGAGGAAAAAAATGGGAAGGGAACTTTATTTTCAATTTATCCACTTATATTGTAGTGATCCATAAATATAAGAAAAAATGAATAATCTAATATAGACTAGTTGCCATCTTCATGTGTGATAATGGACCCAAATAGTAGTTCTTATCTGAAGATATGCTCATCATACTTGGGCATTCCTGACATCAGCAACCTCTAACCCTATACTTACTCACTTAGCATTTCAGATTAGCCGGTTATATACATGTATACAAGGATATCCTATTTTTGTATACTTTTTACTTTATTTCATTTTATTCTAGACTTAGCTTTGGAATTTTCTAGGATTTTTGTTTGCACTCCCACATTGTATAAGTAATGTACAACTTGATATTTTTAGCCTGTAACTTAATTATCATGGTTATGCCTAGTATTTCCTTGAATGTTGAATACTAATTTTACTATGGTGTTATTTTCTATGGTGAAATTTTATTTGCTTTGTTTATACAAGCCATTTCGATGCATAAAAGTCATTATTTCCCAACTGAAGGAAACTAGTTTGATTTTCTTGCTTGTATGGGGGGAAATGACATTGAAAATATTGCTGATGTTGAGGTATATATCATATAAATTATTTATAGTCTACTTTAGTTTATATTCCCATGTTCATCATATTTCATGTATTATACACTGCATTGTATATTATTTCCTTTTCAGAAAAGCAACTCAATATTGATGGTAATAAACAGGAATTGAAGAAAGAGGAGAACAATAACACTGAAGGGAAAAAATTCAAATTAAGAGAGAGAGAGAAGGGAACTGCTCTATTGGTAACTGTAAATTCAATATCCTGCATAAAAGACACACATAGATATTGACGGTCAAGTCTTCAGAGTTGGTGAATTCACCCGAAATGCCTTGGCAACACAATGATAATCTTCTGAAGTGACGAGCAATATTTCATGTGTAAATTGTACTCCAACCAATATTAAGTTGGAAACTCATATTGTAATACTTGATATTTTATATAATATAATTTATGCTATTGAAATTATTTATAGTTGCACTTGATATTATTTAGTATTTTAATTAACATATGTAATTTTGTGTTTTCATATTAGATGAACATGTACATTGTATGCCAATTTTCTCTAATTTAGTTGCAAAATCATACAAATTAATTTATGTTGAGTTATAATGAACAAAAAACTAGCACTACTAAATTAGTAGTTTATGTTTATTAATGAACAAAAATAAAATTAATATACGACGAAATTAGTTTCTTATAATAATTTTTAATGAAAGTAAATGAAATGAATATAAACTACTAAATTATTCATTGATATCATGAATATGAAACTACCAAAAAATGATAAATGACTACTACAAATGATAATTTTTTTTTTACAAATGAAGACTAAATTTTTCATTTACATGACCATTAGTAGCTAATTTACAATATCTTTTAACACAACAAAAAATTAGTCATGTTTATTTGGTCATTAGTTGGTTTCAAACGATGACTAGAATTTTCATATATATGACTATTAGTAGCTAATTTACACTTTCTTATAACACGACCAAAATTTATTCATATTTATTTGGTCATTAATTGGTTTCAAAAGGTGACTAAAATTTGCATATATATGACCATTAGTAGCCAATTTATAGTATCTTATAACACGACCAACATTTTGGTCATATTTCTTTGGTCATTAATTGGTTTTCTAGGGTGATCATTTAGTAATATATTTTGTTGTATATCTGATCATTAATTGTGACAATTAATGACTAAATTAATGGAAAAATTTATGACTAAATATACTGCTAGACATAAAGTTTAGAAAACTAATTAATGACTAAGCTAAAAACAACTAAAATTTCGTCATGTTATAAAATACTATAAATTAGCTACTCTTGGTCACCGACCAAAAAATAGTCATTTATATGCAAATTTTAGTCATTTTTCTAGTAATTAATTAGCCATTTAGTACTAGTGAATAAATACCACATAATATCAAAATGAAAAACATTTAAAATTCTATCAGTTTCTCAAATAAAACTATAAAAATTTTAACACTTTAAAAATTTAAGATTTAATTTTTCTTTACGATACCCCTCCCAAAAATGAAATTTTCATTGGATGGGAAATTAGATCTGAGAGAGTTGTTAATTATGGTTTTATTGCTATTAGACCCAATATCGAATTCTATGGTCGAATATTCATTTCATTGATGGCGCCAAACAATTTTTCACTTTTAACTTCAATGTAATTCTACCCCACATTTATTCTTCCACACATAGGAGTACAGGCACCTCAGGTCTCTCTGGTTCAAAATCATTTTTTTTTGCAGCCAAGGTTGTGACTTTAGGCTTTAATCTATGTGTTACATTATGTTACTATTTGCAGGGATAGCATTGAAATTTTTTGAGCATGGGAGGCCATTTATCATATTAAAGGAGAAGGAGCATATGTTTAAGTCAAAGAAAATTTATTATGGTTCACGGTTTTATGATTTCTAGTGGTTTCAAGTTCCAAAACTTGGAGACATTTATTCTCGTTGTGGTCGGAAATATTTGTCCTCCTAAGTAGTTTTCCTCCTCTCGATATATCGAGAAATTGGTGAGTCCATTACCAATTTTTTGTGCATATTTAAAAGCATGATAATACCATTATAGTATAGATTAGGGTTTTATTTATACGGAAAAAAGTATCCCATTCTCGCTTCTAGATGTGAATCCGTAGATAAACACAAAAGATCACGTTTTTACATTCCATTTCGACCCCAATATCACTGTCCAAACTATTTTTCATTGAAAGAAATTCCCAAATGAATTTCCATCATAGTGTGATCCATATGAATTGGGGCCTTCTCTCTCCGATAAAATCCTGAATCTTATTGAATCCATTTCCAGTCTCTTCCCAGAAGAGTTAAAGTATATCAACCCCTTCATGAGGGATAAGTTGAGGGCTCCTTGGATTGAGATGTTTCCACTAATGGTTGTCATCACGATCCCTCAGGCGAGTCCAACCTTTGGTGCAGTGAAAGCCAAGGAACCACATGTGAGTATTTTCCTTTTGGTTGAGATACATTCCTCTTCATTGTAAAGGGCCTTCATACCATTCCCAATATTTCCAATATATGGAATATTTTCTATTGATGGTAAGTGCATGTCGATTAGATTTAAACAATATTATTCAACATTTACCATGGCATGATGGTCATTTTTTGTTACTAAAATATAAATCCCATAAATATAATCTATTATAGCCTAGAATAATTACTGTTAGATTATTTTTTATTTTTTCAAGATTCAAATTAGTGAGCTTAAAATTCTTGTAGATGTTGCCTTCAGTTCAAGTTCACATATCTATACCCAATGGTGTGTGCGAATATCTCTGAAATTGGTTCTTCTACTAATGTGCTTTAGTTGTAACAAGCATAAAATAAACATCAACATTCCAAGAATCCATGTACATTTATATCTTATGCTAATTAGGTAACATTAAATTTTCCCAAAACATCATTGCTATCTCCCAAAATGGATGTCGCTTTTGGGTGGAAAGTTATAAACATGTTTCATAAATATGCTAGCATATATAAATGACAATGGTTCCAACAATAATCATGGATCTCTTAGTTTTATGACATGAATACTAAAAACATTTAGCTGCATGCTAATGGAACAATGTATGGACCCTCCATAGTGAACATATTCTTGAGCACACCACCTATAGCTACATTTTAACCACTTCCTTTCCATTCTTAACTTAATTATCTTTTCATTTTCTACAAAAACAATTTCAGGGGTGATACCATTGCTTCAAAATTATATTTTCAAGCTTTCCTTTTGAAACATAGTAATAAATCCATGAATTTGAAAAATAATATTGCTACAATAGGGCTAGTTTGAGAATAATTCTACATCAACCCACGGTCCAATGCCTAGGCTTCTGCACAAATTTTTAAAGTAGGGATTTGGATATAAAACAAAAAGGACTAATTCTTGAGCATTTCCTATGATGAAATACACATGTAGAGTTTGGAATATAATGCATTTCTATAGGATCATGGCCTTTAGTTTCCATTTTTTTGCCAAGTCATAAATAACCTAGAATTAGTCCCTTGAGATGTGTGTAGAAACAATATGCAATAACGAAAGAAAAAATTCTCAATATTTTAATTATGAGAAATAAATCTCATCTATATTATTTAAGATAAATAAACACATTAACACATGAAAATCACTTTCTAATATTATACCTAGTTTCCACCTCTTTCCTCTAACTCTAGCTTCTTTGCATTTACTCCATTCTGACCACTATAAACTGTGGAAAATTTAGAGCCAACTCTCTCTGTTGTTGAAGAATAATAATCAAACCTTGGTTTTGTCTCTGATTCTAACTCCCGATCTAGGAAAATCTCTACCTGCAACAATGGAGAAATACCTTTCACATGAAGCCATCCAAGCTCCCATAGGTTTTCACCTCCAAGAGTGCTTCTCTACATGAAAACTACTCGAGACTTCATTAGGAGTAAAAGGTTTTTCAAAAAATCTAGAATGAGTTTATGAAACTTAGCACTCCCTCACCCATCAATTTTTTTTAATATACTTTTCCATCCAACTGAGTACACAAACCCATAGTTTTCGATAGTTTGGAAGAGTAAATAGCTGATCCAAAAATAGAAAAATGATTTTTCATATAAATTTCATGTAATTATTGAGGGTGCCCTCCATGTTACAATATTGCTCAAGAGTGTGACCTTGATAAATCTCCAAAAAATCATCAAACATTTTAAAGGTCAATTGATCAAAACATTGTAATGATACTAAATGTGTTAAGAAAAATTCATTTTATATTGATAGGAATCTTTACAATGATAAAAGGGCATAATTTATAACTTATTTTGTATGCTCTAAAAAAAAATTATGAAGACCATGTACTAACTACAATGACATTTGCCCTATTTCTTTGGAGGAATTTGAAGTATCCTTGCAAGAATCACATACAATTTTATAGTTAGCATAGACACTCTTTGGCCACTAAACCAAAAATTTAACATATTAATTCACAAAGTTCAAAGTGTGCAAAGAACTTTCATTTAAACCAACCTGAGACTCTGCAAAATATTGAGTAGCTTGAAGGAATAAAACATAGTTTTATTTTGTTATATTTTCACCATGAGACATAATTGTAAAGGATTGTTCTTCAAAGCCACTTTGTAATGCTTCTCGATGGCTAGTAGTAATACAAAGAAAAGTTGAAACTACGTTCCACTGCATTGGATATTTAATGTGGTTATCATTTCACTTCATAATATGTATGGCTTATTCAATGATTAATTATAAAAATCTATCTACTACATAGAATTCAATTTTAAAATAAGTTGCAAAGGTATAAAAAGTTCATCTACAAGTTTTTCCTTGTAAGGAAGAAAATCTTGATAAATGCATTTGATTTTGAAGATAGTGTTTTCCACAACAGAAAATTCCATAACTATTAATTTCACTATACCAACAATATTCTCGTAAAAACCAAGCCACGGGAGCATAATTATTTCTCGATGGTATGCTCACAAACACCAAGCCACAGTAGCGCAATTCTTTTATGATGATTCAAAGTAATTACAGTTAATAATTCAAGGTAGGTTTTCAAATTCTCTCTTTTTCATCATAAGATACTATTCCATGTGTTCTTCTACAAAATAATGATCAAAATTTTGAAAAACACTAATCTAGATTTTGAATCAACATGAGTGGTATAAGAACCTACTACTTGAAACTAGATAAGATAACTTGCCTAACAACAAGACAAGATGACTAAGATTGACCTATAAAAAAATATTTTTAGAGGACATAACAAGGAAGAATCTAGAAGGTTTGATTCCATGTTTTGTGTATTCTACAGAATCACATAAAATAATGAATGAATTGTGTGGCAGGTCAAAATGCATGACAATTTTAAGGGATTCTTCTCAACAGTATGGTGTGTGAGATACTTTAGAGTTTCAAGTGGAAAATTTTAATAAAGTTCTTCATGTTTATATCAAGGATTGTTCAATTGTATTAGGAGGGGTATACACTAAAGTAAGTTGGAGGGAACAATTAGCTAAGGAGTTTGTCATAGTAAGCAACCCATTAATATTGAAGCATATTAATTAGATTTTTACCTTACTGAAATCTTTCATTAAGATACAGGCAACAAAAATTCCCCTATGCTTAGAAATAAAAAATATTTAAGGAACATAATGAAGTCAACCCATGACACTATGTATATGATCATTCCTGAGAATATAAGGCTTGTTTCTTTTATTTATATCCTCAAAGTACATTGAAATTTTTGTCCTGCAAGAAGATGAAAAGAAATGAGTGAACTATAAATCTATAGATAAGATAGTTTTGAAGAGCATAATGGATGACACTATAAAAAGCTTGTTGCTGAGGATAGTTGTTGATATAAGTGTCAATGTGACTACTTAGAACAATTTTTTTACCATATATACTAAATAAATGGGGATTTATAGAAGCAATACTAAAGGCTAATCTCACAAACAACGAATCAGCCTCACACATTAGGAAATTTTTCCATATTTATATTTTGGCATAATATTCATTCAACGTGACACTGAAAATGGAGGTTTGGAAAGAATTTACCTAGATATATGAATCTTATTATAAAGTCTTGATAATCCAATCATGCTACATGAAATACAAAAGGTTTCTACAAACATTACAACCTCTGCAGCAAATAGAGTTTGAAGAATATCTATGACTATTTTTAGAGTGGAAAAAAGGGACGTGGTTAATGGGTTATAAATGCGTCTTTTAGGACCTATTTTATGCATATTACTAAACCATTGATGAGGTCGCATTATTGGAAGGAATTCTAGAAAATATTTTGGTATTGGGGCTCTTATATATCATTCACTTCGATCATAATTATATCACATTTCCTTTTGTGGTCGGTGAGGATCCAAATTAGATCATATTTCCTTTCCTAGCATACTACGGATATGAATGTGAGCTGAAACTAGACTCAATTTGAAGTTGTACTTAAAGAGTCTTCTTCATTAGGATCGACATATAGAAGAACACAAAGTTTTTTAATGTCAATCTTGGAAATGAAGTGAGTTATTAAGATAGATTGTAAGTTTATTTAATAGTCTTGCAAAATGTCATCGAATGTCCTCATTTATACACTTTTTTTCCTAATATTTGTTATATATGTGTCCTAAAAATTCCTACACATTACTTAACTTTCATCTTTAGCTAAAGGTCATACTCATTTACTAAAAAGTATGATTTCATGGATTGCTGCATGTATGGAAGCAGGGCATCCAGTAAATGAAGAGCCATTTGAAATAAATCATGATATCGATGGAACCTTTGAGGGACCAATGTGTGGTTAAGCTCAAGTTGAGAAAAAAGGTGTGGAGATATACCAAGGAAAGACATTTGGCGCACTATATCTTTGAAGAGATACCCAAAATTCGAGCCTCTTCGACCAATCGATCCCCACATCCAGTGAGACATTAGAAAACCTTATATTTCAAATGTAATTATGTATATATTCGAAGGGTGCAAATGCTATTTGAAAGTCAATGCCTATATATGAAATTTCAAGGAATACCATAAATCACAATTCTTTAAAGGGTGCTAGCTCAGTGGAAGAGAACCTTCTTTATAAGGAGGAGGTTAGTGGTTCGATTCCACTATGTCCTAATATGAATTAATAAATGATATTGTAGTTTATTTTAGTAGTGAGATATTTTTTAGATTCATTATTTTATATTTCCTCTAAGGAGACAAAAGTGTGGTTGTATTATCTTTGAATGCAACTTTTTATTGTCTCTAGAGAGACGATAATTAGGGTCAAAGACATTGTCTCTTTAAAGACAATATGTCTTTGATCCCAATAATTGTATCTAGAGAGACAAAAATGAAATTGCCTCTGGAGAGCAAAAAATGTGTGTGTTATATATTTTCTTTATAGAGACAGTATTTTAAGAAAATTTAATTTTAATACGATTTTATTTGATACGCCCGCTTAAAGACAATATTTTAGACAATACAAAAGTTTTCTTCTTTCTCAAGTTAAGACAATTTTCCCAGAAATTGTCTTAAATATTGTGTTAAACACACTGTTTGTGTTGTAGTGCGAGTAGAGATACCTAAATTGATCTAATGGAAAGAGTAAATATCATAGTTTTTATGATAGGTGAAAAAACACTCTAAAACTAATTCCATTCGCGAACAACATGAATAAAACATTTTAATTTGAAACTTCATTTGAATGTATAGGAGGGTATATTTGAAATTTGATTTTTATTTTATCATCCACATTTATTTGAAGCATCCATCATAATTCACTTCTTTGATTCTTTGATTTTTTAAAATTTTGATCATGGAAATAATTATTTCATTGATATTGATTTACCCATGGTATATATATAACATTATATATCGTATATGTTTTTATCTTTTAATTGAATCTATTTATATTATGTTTTAATTTGTTGATTGATCCTATATATAAATGTAAGATATTTATGTTTATAAAGTGGTCTTTCCAGGTCATCTTGCCAAAAATAAAGTTGTAATGTGTATTTATCTGGTTATTTAATTATATATTATATAGTAATTATATTATACCATAAGAGATTCTATTAGTCCCTTATTTGAAAGCCATAGTGAAAGACCTAAAATCCAATCTCATTTTAGTAGACATCACTCATTTACTGACCATCTTCTCATTTTTAAGGTCATTGCTAAAGAATGTCATAATTGTGATCTCTTTTTTTGGTTCGTTGACTTTAAAAAAGCTATTGATATTTTTACTCAAGATAAGGCATGGAACATAATCCAAGAGATGTCAGATCCTCTTGAGTTAAGAGTGGTTGTAATTCAGCTATATGAGAACATTTTCCCTAATCTTAAGACTACTTATAGTTTCTCTAAAGAAATTAAATGCAATAGGGATGTTAAGGAAGGGTGCACCATTTCCCTTACCATTTTTCACATTTAAATCTATAAGCTAGAAGAGTGTTTGGAAGCTGCACGATGTGATGGATCCAATTTCTCTAATATAGTCATTGTACTCTTCTAGTTTATGTTGATGATATTGTTCTTCTTGCGAGAAGCCACAATGATCTGAAAAAGAAGCTTAACATACTCCACGAATACAACTCCGAGATCAATATGACTATCAATAACAACAAGATTAAAGTCATGATAATTAAATCCAAAAATACCGGCCATGATAATTTCATCTATGGTAACAATCACTTGGAGATGGTTAATTCATATAAATATTTAGGTATTGACATTCATCATCATCTCAACTAGAACTATGGCACTGAGAAAACAATTATTGGACTTTGGAAAATTTATTATCAGTTTGTAAGTAGTTGTATTTCGGTTGATTTTTGGATTAGAATATAAAGAAGTTTCTCTTTGTGACCCTCATCACTAATTTTATTTTATATAGTATTGAGGTATGGGGTTTCAACATATCTATAGAATCATGGAGGAAGATAGACTTTCTCCAAAATGAATTTACAACTGACAACCTCAAAATCAAAGGAAATACTCCCTATCCCGTCACCTTGATTAAAGCTAGAATTTCGCCCATTGAAAGCATGGCTATGTTTAGGTATATGATGTATAAGAAGAAGCTTTACAACATTGAAGCCAATCCAATAGGTTCCCCAAAATCACTTCTAACTCTAGCCAAAACTCTCACCTTTGGTCGATGCTAGGATGACACAAGGATTCCGAGTCTTGGCTCCTATGTTGGGGGATAAATAAGGAGATCATCTTGGAGAAGTAATAAAAGATTAAAAATACAATTAATTCCAAATTTAAGAAGAAGTTGTGGGAGGATAAGGAACTAGAGGGGAAAATGAAGCTAAAGTATTATAAGGAGGTTATCATCCCCAATCATGCTAACCTAATAGGAATTGTCTTTCCGCCTTTACGAGTGCTAAAAAAAAAATGAAAATTTGTGAATATAAGAACTAATTATTATCAACTTGAAAGACGTTGGTATTTTCCAAAAGCTCCTTGAATGGAAGAATTTGTAACGTGTGCGATAGTAAGAAGGTTGAATATGAAAAACACTTTGTCTTGTAATGTCGAGGTTTTACTCACATCCCATCTCATTTCCATAAAATCTTCCATATTACCAACCTTATTTACTTGTTAAATCAACAAAACTATAGAGATCTAAGAACACTTCTTTTACTTCTTTTTTATCATAGAAATAAAATTTTAAATTATCTCAATTAATATCCTATCTTAAATTTGGATAAGAGACGTTGGATTTACTCAACATTAAACATTATCATCATCATTTGATTGAATTATTGTAATTTTATTATATATATTTATATAATTTATTTTTAATTTTGTTAATGTAACTTTAACTCATAAATATGTATTTCATATTTTAAAGTAAATCATTACATTATTCTTGATATAATAATAAAATTTTGATAACCTCTCCATATAGGTAAGATAATAAATTATGTATTTTAGGTGGTTGGGAAGATTATTATCATCTTCTCCACCCAAAGTTAATTAAATTTGTTAATAAAGTAATAAATTTTAATAAATTTAATTTATTACTATAAATAATAATAATATTTTTTAATAATAAAGATATTTAATTTTTCTGACATTTTACTTTCACAATGTAAGATGTATGATAGATAATTTTTTAAATGTTTATTGGCACTTACCAAAAAAATAATTTATATATCTATCATAATAATTTTTATTCATATGTTGTAATATAAAAAATTCAAATTTATTACTTTAAAGGAAACCACATATATTATGTAACAAATAATAATAACAATAATAATAATAATAAAATTTACAATATTTTTAATAAATTTTATGTTAAAAATATTTTAATTATTTGCAAATTTAAATTTATGTTTGAAGTGCCAGATCTAAAACACCAAGGTAAAAGAATGTATTAATAAAAAACATCGTTATCATAGTTTAGATAAATGCCTTTTGGATTAATCACATCTTTAATATTTGGTGTACTTTTGGTGTACTTTTAATATTTGGTGTACTTTTGGTGTACTTTTAGAACCAACTAATGTGGTTCATCCTCTTAACAGATCTTCCTCAATAAGTAGGCATGCATCATTGCTGAGATAGTGGTTAAAAAGCTAGCCATTAGAGAATTAGGTAATTAGTTGGTTACTCTTTAGGAAGATGAAAATCAAATTGGTTCTAGAGAAAATTAATTAGTTAGTTTAATTAATAATAAAATAATACTGAAATTTATTATCTATTATTTATAAATTATAAAAATTTATTCTATTATTAATATAAATATATATTTAAATCAAAATATAGGCTATTTGAATTATATATAATTATCCTAAAATTATAAGAGTAAAGAAAAGGGGTTTTTTATTTTAATAATATAAATTTATATTTAAACAAAAACAAGAAAAACAAAAATTGCTTATTAGAATTAAATAAAATTTATACCTAAAATTATAAGGATACTAATGAAATAGAAAGGAAGAAATATTAATAAGAAAAATAAAATGAAATGTCACCGGAGGAAAATAATGAAGAAAGTGGGGTTTAAAAAAAAGTAAAAATTAGAAATTAATAAAGAGACTATTATAATAATAAGGAAGAAATATTAAGAATAAAATAAAATAAAACATATGAAATGCTAGGAGAATTTTAATAGAATAAGGAGCAATCCATGGGGTGGAAACTTGTTGGTGATTGAGTGTTCTATTAAGGCAATCGGTTGTAAAAGTCACCATTTCAAACCCCGTGGGTGCTCGTCAAGCGTAAGCCTGTGAACCTTGCTGTGTATTGTCAGCAGGGGATGAAGCCAGCCAGGAGGGTTTTCATTAGCAGCAGCACGATGTGAAATTGTGTGGCAGATATGATTGTATTTTTCTCATCACTAGTTTCTGTCCTCATAGAAGAAAAAAGAAGAAGAAGAAGAAGAAAAAGGAGGAAATTAAGAAAAAAAAAATAGTAATGGGAATAAAATCGATGAAAAGTAGGAGTCCTAACGAGATAATAAACAAATAAGATGGGAAGGAATCACATCGAGAGAGCTAGAGTCCAACTCTTACTTAATTTCCAACCATTGTCTCTGTTGAGATTCCTAGCATTCCTCTCGATCTCAATAGCCTCCCTCAGGTTCCTATTGGGGAAATGATTAATCTTAGCAATGACCCTAGAGTCCTCTATACATACATGTTCAAATGATTTTCCTACATGTTCTACTAGAGCCGAAGTACAAGAAGAATTGTCCCTAATGGCTGCCGCATTCTCTTGGATTCTTTTCTTAATGGGTTAACCTGTTTCTCCAATATAGGGAATACCACACGAAAAAGGAACTACGTAGATCCCTTTTTTTTCCTTAGGGTCAATAGGGTCCTTAACAGAACCAAGAGAATTTGTAATGGTACAGAGAGTATTGAATATGGAAAATACATTATTCCTCTTAAGGATATGGGAAACAATTTTTATGGTCCCTTGGATAAATGAGAGATTAACCTTAGAGATAGGATCCACATGAGCAATTTTTCCACTTAACCCCTTATATGATTTTTGAAAGGCTTTAAGTACTTGGGTTATACTATACCCATTATTCTCAAGACATCAAGAAGATGATATTTCTCAGACTCCATGTGGTTGTCATCAGATATTCTCAGAGCCCGAGTAGCAATACTACAAAGAAGACCAAATTTCTGGGCTGGAAAATGATGAGAACTAGCGGGAGGATATTGTTCCATGGGATTTTTCTTACGAAACATTTGATGAGAAATGGAACCATCATACATTATAGAGAGTAGGATTTCAAGGAAGGGAAGGCGACCATCTACCTCAACTTTGATTGTAAACTTCATGAAATATGATTGGTAATTTAGGTGGCAAAAAAATAGATCTAACTTCTCACGATCATGGGGGAAAATGACAAAAGTGTCGTCCATAAACCTCTTCCACTTTCTCAGGTGAAATTAAGATGAGGCTAAGGTCTTAGTTTCAAAATATTCCATGAATAAGTTGGCAGCTATAGGGGAAAGAGGGGAACCCATCCCAAAACAGCAAGTTTTCTCATAAAATTCACCTTGGAAGATGTAGAAAGTTGAGGTGAGATAAATACCAACAAGCTTAGCAGTGTTTTGGTCTTCGATATGATTAATGACACCAATGGATTCTTAGATAGGGATTTTGGTAAATAAGGACACAACGTCGTAACTTACCAACAACTCCCAAGGTGCCAATTAGATATCTTTCCATTCCTTTATGAAGTAAGTTTAATCCTTAACATAGGAACCAGTGAAACCCAGAAGAGGTTTAAGCTTATGGGCTAAGAATTTAGAAAGAGGATAGGTAGGACCACTAATTTTGTTAACAATATGGCTTAAAGGGGCCCCAGTTTTATGAATATTGGGAATTACATAAATAATAGAGGTGAGGGGATTACTTTGAATAAGCTTCCTAGAGAGAGGATCAAGAGATAAATCTAACTTAACGTCTAGGGAAACTTCCTTAGAGACAGTTTTAATGGGATTCTTTTTAAGCTTTATATAACTACCATTATTCAAAATATGGTCTAAGATCTTCATGGCATAGTCAAATTTATCCAAAATGACTATGGAGCCACCTTTTTCAGCCTTTAGGATAATAATATCAGGGCCATCCCTCTTAGCTTTAAGGGAAACAAGCTCAGGTTGGGTAAGGTTCCTTTTCAGAGGCTTAGCTTTCCTAAGAGAAATATCTCAATCTCGTCTAATAGTCTCTTTAACATTATCCACAAGGTCCCTAATACCATAATAAATTTTAAATATAATGTCATCGATGGGAATCGTTTTCGGGGAATGGGAAAAATTGAGCCCTTTTTTAAGGAGACTAAAAATGGACAAATCAAAAATTTTATTAGAAAGGTTAACCACATTATTTAAACCCGAAAGAGAATTAATATTAATATTTTTATCATTAATGTTATTCATATTATGGTTCAAATGATCATTATTATTAGTCATAATATTATTATTAAAATTCTTATTTATATCATCATTATTTGTGTTGTTAATATTAATCTTTTTAAATTTGTTTTGGTTATTATAAAATATCTTATTATTATAATTATTAAATTTATTATGATTTCTAATATTATTCTTATTAATAATTTTACTATAGTTTTTAATTTTATTTTCGCTAATATTAAATTTTTTATTGTTAAAAATATTAGAATCATGATTAAAAATGTTATGGTAACAAGAGGAACATCCATTTGAACGAAGAACACCCTCTGCACTACTTCGGACCCATGAGGAAGAGGATCCATCGTTTAACTCAA